>CAWVNO010001386.1:363200-483200 GCA_963930645.1 Salticus scenicus
GCAAAATTAAAAAAAAATTCATAGTTTCGTTCAATACAAAAATCAAATTCTGTTCAAGATATAAATCTCACTTTGCCGTTTGCAAAACACAGCCGAAAATTACCTTGATTCAAACAAACAATTAAAATTTCGTAAGTTGTAGAAGTCTGCAGCGTTGACTTGGTATCTGTTGTCCTTGGGGAGAAAAAAAACAATATCGCCAAATTATTTGGCGAACATATTTAATTCCTTTCCAAAATCATAGTTATTTTAATAAGGTATATTAAGAGAGCAATTAATAATATGAAAAAATATTCCATACAACACATATTGTGAAAATATACATCTCGGGTGTATATTTTTGTATTACGATTTCATCGCCAAATTCAAAAACCGCCAAGTACGACAGATATCAAAGCTATACCAAGTTTGGAAAAAAAAATCCTAGTAACTTCGTAGAAACATAAATACCGAATTGCGAAGGATGTTCATTGTTTATAGATGTTACTAATGGACCAATTGTATACAGTGATAAAATATAAAGGAGATTAGGACGATGGATCATTCGAAACTACAGAGTTTGTATCTGTCGCAGTAAAAGCAAATGTGAAAATAAAGAAAAAAATCAAATTTCATTATATTTGGGCCGATTTCGAAATTTATGATTAATTTTAGTGTTTATGTTGTTTGGCGAAGGAATTTTTTTTTCATACTTTTAGGCGCAATTTACAATTTCAATTTGTTTTTAGTTGTTTGAATAATATATTTGAACTTAGGAGTCGGTTCTATTCTTTTATAAAAAGATTTGATGTTAACTAGCTTTCTTAGTACGAATCTTGCAATCGATTTTTAACTAACTTCCCAACAAGCTAGACTTTTGAAACTTTTAGAATAGCTCAAAACACGATGACAATGCATTCTTTTAATATTTTTATTCAATTAATATAGTTTGAAAATTTCTCATAGTTGCTCTCTTTATTACACATTTGATCATTTTCTTTCAAGTTGATCGGGTAATTCATATAAAAAAAAAAAAAAAATGCATTTATTAATACATAGAATTGTCAAGTTTATATGATTCTATAGAAAGCTTAAAAACGAGGTATATAAAAAGTTCTTTTTATCTTGTAATTCTTTTTAACATCATAATGAAATTTCGTATAAATGTATAAACTGGAGGTCGAAACATAAACTTGAAGGTCGAAAATTTTGAAGAAAGAAATGTTTTCTTTTTATATATAGAGAATAAAGCAATAATATAAAAGATAATTAAAACATTTTGTGCATTAATAAACATGTGTGCATTTGCCTCGAAAGAAAATTTTGCTCTAACCTTCAGAGTCTTCCTCTTTAATATAAATGCTTCTTAAATTATTAAAATATTTAACTTGACATTTCATCGTCGTCCAGTTCTAAAAATATTACTGCAGAATGCCTTTTGTTTTTTAACAGTGTCATAGATAGAAATGTAATTTTTATAGGGGAAGGGTGGTCAACATGGGGTACTTAAGGTTATTCTGGCCAATAACTCTGTGACAAATAGAAAGAAATGCAATAAGTAATATTTATTTCAATTTTACAATCTTAACGGTAATTCTGCAGTATTGGAATTTGAAATACACCGAATATTTTATGATCTGCATATGAATATATTCAAAGCTGCAAACTTACCCATTCTGCCCTACAGGATAGGACAAAATGGGGTACCTCTCAACTTAATAAACTTTACTGACACATAGGAACCTGTCATCGTCCTCATCAACACCGGCACACAATTCATGAGCCCATTTGTTACATTCACTGAACTTGATCCATCCTTCTCCTTGTGCTGATCTAGCATATATTTCGTGACAGTACAAGTATGTAACATCTACATTGTCTGGATCACGGTCTGACGATATGTTGTCTGCTGGTAGGGCAGGAACGCGACTTCTCTTGGCTTGTGAACTGCCCGACACCAGACCTTTTCGCCATTTGACCTTTAGACCATCACCTTTTGATCCCACTTTGAGATACCCCGTTTTGCCCTACAAGCAGCCATGCTAAACAACTAGGCCTACATAATAAATCACACTGAATGTAGTTCTACTCTTTCATGCAATTGACTTAAAAATCATCCCTTTTAGATAATACAAACTGTCAAGTTCGTATCTACAAGCTAACCTAACAATTAAAATATTCAAACATCACACTTACCTTATATCAGAGTAATAAAAAAGTACATAAATCTTGGTAGCGTATCTGTCTGTGATTCTGCAAGCAGTATCTCACGTGGAAATGAATATCAGATACGGCGCGCATAAATTATAGCAATGACATACAAATAACATCACTGTATAAGCGGGGTTATCAAAAACCCCGTTTTGCCCTACAACCCCCTTTTGCCCACCCTTCTCCTACTCCACCTGGTTTGTATATTTAAATTCTGGTAGTTTTTAGAATCCTAGATGAAATTTTAGGAAATATACTCAAACTTTAAAATCTGTTTTATCAAACTTTTCTCTTTTTGGTGGATATGACAGGTTTCAAATCCATATTTATATATGTATGTATGTGTGTGTGTTTGTGTGTGTATATATATATGTGTGTGTACATTTAAAAAAAATTTTAAATTTTAAAATAATTATTAATAGTGTAATTCATTTGATCACATTGTAAAGTACTCAATAATTTTACAATCGCGTGCCATCCCCGTATATATTTCACAACTTTTCATTTTATGCTGTAGGAAAACCATAGAATAATAATAAAGGAAGAAGGAGCGTATATGTTTTGGTTTCGGTTTGTAAAATCCAGGAATGCCGGGTATAGGGTTGTAAAAATTCTTCAATCTGATTGGTTGGTGACTTGTTGGCAAGATTTTTGAATCGTCTCATCTCTCTGTTAATCAGTCAGCGAGGCAGCACCCGCAACAAACAGCGATAAATGTGCCGAGCATGGGTACCCTACTTTAAGGCTTTGAGTAGCAAAAATAGCTTTCGCTGGCAATTCACTAGAAGTGGTTTGTAAGCATTAGAGTATTGACGTGCTCCTTCTTCCTTTATTATTATTCTATGAGGAAAACACAAGAATTAACACATGCCATTTCAGCAATAACTCAAATTATCAAAGATTACAAAACGTTCATTAGTAAAGCCAATGAATTCGTACAAAAAAGGTCCCTCAAAATTTTATTACAGAATTTTATTAAAGAATTTGTGTTCATGAAAATGTAACTGCTGAGAGTAGAAAAATTACTCCAACACTAATATATATATATATATTTCTTTATTAGAAAAAAAGGAAAAAAAAAAACTTCAATACATTCTTAACACTAATTGTATTTTTTATTGATCAAAAGAGGCTATATAACAAGTTGGTGGGAAAAAAAGAAGAAATCTTAATTAAGTAATTAATGATACATTCTTTGAACATACAAATTGGCAGTTTTTCATAAGCAGGGAACCAAATTGTAGTACTGTCGCCACCGTCAGGCATGATTTTGGCAGAAATTTCAGTAACACTTCATTAATTTATAGAATACAGCTGTGTCAGTTCTGATAAAACTAACAAGGGAAGTGTGAATTAGTAAAATCGCTAATGAAACGAGACCAACCTTAAATTGAAGAGCATGGTCGAAAACATTGGGTACCGTACAAATTTGCTGCAACAATCCCATGGGGGTGAGATATGCCCTCTTTTAGTTTAGTTATTTCTATAAAAGCCAACAAAACACGCAGCATAGTGTGAACAGATGGTGCAGTGGTAGCATGCTTGACTTCGGATACGGAGTTCATGGGATCGGGTCCCCGCAAGGGCGTTTTGTAATTTTTTCGATTTTTTTTTTCTATACGTTTTTAATTAAATTAAATTATTAATTTAAGGGAAAATATTTATTACATTAAGAAGTTTCTTTTAGTATTCCAATTAATAAAGTATTGAAATGAATTTAAGAAATGCATTTTTTTATTTTTTATTTATAAAAAGTTAAACCATGTTTAAAGCTACGAATACAGTTTCTAATTTTTAACAATTATGATTAAAAGCAGAAAAATCATGAAACCGTAAGTATTTTACCATGTTTTTATTAACTTCGATTCTTGTGTGTTTGTGTGTTTGTCAGGGACAAATCTTGCAATCGATTTTTAACTAACTTCCCGACTAGCTAGATATTTGAAATTTTCAGGACAGCTCACAACACGGTGACAATACATTTTTCTAATAATTTTAGTCAACTGCTTCAAGTTCAGCTGCCTTCGGCAGCGTTTATATGATTCGGCAGAAAATTTATTTAACTAACTTCCCGACTAGCTAGACATTTGAAACTTTCAGAATAGTTCAGAATAAGGTTAAAATGCATATTTTTAATACCTTTAGCCAACTGTTTCGGGTTCCCGCTGCCTTCGGCAGCGTTATCAGTACAAAGATTGCAATCGATTTTTTCCTAACTTTCCGACTAGCTAGACATTTGAAACTTTCAGGATAGCTCAAAAACCGGTAACAATACATTTTTTTTTTTATTACTTTTAGTCAACTGTTTCAGGTCCCAACTGCCTTCGGCTGCGTTTATATGATTCAACAGAAAATTTATTTAACTAACTTCCCGACTAGCTAGACATGGGAAACTTTCAGAATAGTTCAGAACACGGTGAAAATGCATTTTTTAAATATTTTTAACCAACTACTCCGGGTTCCTGCTGCCTTCGGCAGCGTTACCAGTACAAAGCTTGTAATCGATTTTTCACTAATTTCTCGACTAGCTAGACATTTGAAAACTTCAGGATAGCTCAGAATACAGTGACAATACATTTTTTTTATACTTTTAGTCAACTGATTCAGGTCCCTACTGCCTTCGGCAGCGTTTATATGATTCGAACGAAAATTTATTTAACAAACTTCCCGACTAGCTAGACATTTGAAACTTTCAGAATAGTTCAGAATACGGTTAAAATGCATTTTTTTAATACCTTTAGTCAAATGTTTCGGGTTCCTGCTGCCTTCGGCAGCGTTATCAGTACAAAGATTGCAATCGATTTTTCCGTAACTTCTCGACTAGCTAGACATTTGAAACTTTCAGGATAGCTCAGAATACAGTGACAATACATATTTTTTTTTTATAGTTTTAGTCAACTGTTTCAGGTCCCTACTGCCTTCAGCAGCGTTTATATGATTCAACAGAAAATTTATTTAACTAACTTCCTGACTAGCTAGACATTTGAAACTTTCAGAATAGTTCAGAATACGGTTAAAATGCATTTTTTTAATACCTTTAGCCAAATGTTTCGGGTTCCTGCTGCCTTCGGCAGCGTTACCAGTACAAAGCTTGCAATCGATTTTTCACTAACTTCCCAACTAGCTAGACATTTGAAACTTTTATAATAGCTCAAAACACGAGAGCAATGAATTTTTTTTAAAAATTTATCCAATTGCTCCGGGTTCCCGCTGCCTTCGGTAGCGTTTATATGATTGAACAGAAAATTTAAAAACATGGTATATAAAAAGATCTTTTTATCTTGTAATTATTTCACAATTAGAACAAGAAATATAAAAAGATTGATCACAATTATTTGAATTTCAATTTTATTCACCGTCAATTATTGTTCATCACGAAAATTTTGTCAAATATTTGACTTTTCGTCGAGATTACTTGATTTGTAAAATTCATATTTACCCAGATTTTGAATTTTTTTAGATGTAAATTAATTATAAATTAGCAAAAATCATTTTGAGAAAATTTGTCACTGTCTTCAATATTATTGTCAGTTCTTCCGATACCACTAAATTTGACAGTTGTTTAATGAAATATCTGAAATAAGTTATAAATGCGACGTCGAATAGTTACGTAACAGCTGTTCATCATTCAGGATTTTTCATGCAAAAAATTGCCTGAATAAATAATACAATTGAGAGCAGACGATTAACTCTTGCTATTAATGTCGTCGTTAAAAAATAGTAATTAATAATTTATATAAAACAATCATTAACAAAATTTTATCTGAGTGTAACCATTAACAAAATCTTACCTAAATATAATATAAAAGTATTTCCCGTTAAATCATTTTCTTTAAATTTAATAAATAAATAAATAAATTGGTTAAAAAATATATTAAATTGTCCGCCTGAGAGAAAAAAAAAAAAAAAAAAAAAAAAACTTGTTTTAATATAATTGATATTTTCTCTTAAAATAATGATTTAATTTAATAAATCTGTCAAAAATAAATATTTCAGCTGAAATAAAAAAATAAAAATACAAAACGCCCTTGCAGGGACTCGATCCCACTACCTCCGTATCCTAAGTCAAGCACGCTAGCACTGCGCCATCTGTTCCAACTACGCTGCCTGTTTTGTTGGCTGTTATAGAAATAACTAAAACTAATAGAGGGCATATCTCACGCCCATGGGAGTTGTTGCAGCAAATTTGTGCAGTACCCAGTGTTTTCGACCATGCTCTTTAATTTACGGTTGGTTTGGTTTCAATAGCGATTTTACTAATTCACACTTCCCTTGTAAGTACTTGCGTAACCACGCCAAAAATTCAACAAAATGTTAATAACCACACAAATCAATGTTACATTGTGTTTACGTTGTATTGAGGTGAATTCTTTCAACTAGCAAAAAATACAGCTGCAGGAAAAAAAACAGTCAGAGGAGAGAGAGAAAGAAGCTATTTTGGCGTTATTAATTTATTTAAATTTAAATGATTTACAAATTATTTGACAACTTCACCATAGGCTCGGTTTTATATATATAAATTATACGTTCGACCATAAAATTACAATAATTTCACGTCAAGTATAGTATTATGAAACTCCACGATCTCTATTGAAACTGTACGGCCCAACTAATTTACTTTATTTATTCAAATATCAAATTCAATTAATTTGATGGCATTAGATTAATATATATATCGTCTGCAAGCTAACATAAATGAATATTTCAAATAATATATTTTCTTAAAATTTAACTGTGTTTCTCAATAAATAATGAGACTGAAATAATTAAATGCCATTCAAATGTCGTTATCGACTGTGTATATCATGGCATTTGGCCACAGTGTTGAATGTTGGTTGGTTGTGTGAGTTAAGACCGATTGATTACACTAGAGTTCGAGGCCAAGGCCACGGTTTTGATTTTTCGGTAATGACAGACTGGAAATTACGTAAATACAATGTTAAAATGTTTTATATTCATTAACTTGTTTTATAAAAGTACATATATACAGCTCTTACTATTTCAGGGTCAATTTTAACATCGAGATACATTCTGATAAAGCTAAGACGTGTGACAAAATAAACCGTAAATTATTGTTCATTATGTAATTTGTATTTGCAGGGCGAGTTACGCAAACTTTTGAGAGTCTGACCATAGCCTCCTTAACTAGATGCCTGTCGCTTGGCTCTTAAACTTGGCAACAGGTCGAACGGTAGGCAGCGCCACCTGGTACAGATTGCGCATCTTTTTTATTCAACTGCCACCAATAATTTTAAGAAGTGATATGCGATATGTATAATCGACATTTCTTCGATTCTATTCGTCTTTTTTGTATTTAAAATCCCACTTTCAAAAATTTTTGGTGACAGTTGAATAAAAAAATCGCGCAGTCTGTACCAGGTGGCGCTGTCTACCGCTTCAACTGTTGCCAAGCTTAAGAGCCACGCGACAGGCATCTACTTAAGGAGGCTATGGTCTGACTTAGTTGCAAAAACATGTAGTTGCCAAAAATTTCTTGGAGTGTATATCGCCCAATTCTAGGTCACTTGCACAGACAACTGGCCTTCTTAACTCCCATACAACACCACAACTAATAATCTTGGCATACATTTTGGCGACCAAGTCATTTGGTTCCCTGCTAACAGAAAAATATCTACAAATTATATCGATAGAAATTTCCTATTTTCAACACTAAGCAAAACTACTTAACTAACAGATGGAGAATTAATAGAAATAATACACGATATCTATTATTCGAATTACAATTATGGCAGCTTTCTTTCAAGCCGGACGCATGTCTCCGCAGTAACAATTTTACAAGAACGCATGTCATTTTTATTTCTTTCATTCAACAAAAGAAACAATTGCGTTAATGGGATGTATAATAAAGCAAAATTAATTTATATTTTAATTTTTTATGCAATGAAACCAAAATTCCTGGTTGCATACACTCAGAAATAATGAAATTTATTAATGTGACTTTATAAAACCCTTCATACGAGACCATTGTAGTGGAAACTCTCCTATTCTCATGTTTTTGTATTCTGTAGGAAAATGCTTGTACTGTATGGGGAAATGTTTTGTTATGTAGGGAAATTCTTAGGGAAATTCAGAATGAAATATCAAAAGGGTGGGAAACATTTGATGATTTTAGCCTCGAACTCAAAAAAAAAAAAATGCGGGGCAGTCTTTGGGGACTGCCGATAGAAGTGAAAACTAAGTAACTCGTGAATTGTATCGTCGAGCTATTAGATTATTATTTTTGAATTATTTTTGGTTTGTAAAGAAGTGGAGAAGTGTTAATGACCAATTTAAGCTTTTATCATTTATATTGAAAGCAAAAAGAATATAACAGTCTGTATAAAAACAAGTGCTTGTACTTTGTGAACTATGTATATACTGTGGAAAAGTACATATATACATAGAGTATAGAACTAGAAAGAGACAGATGCCAGTAGCCAGTATACTACTCATATTAGTATGCATTTTATGCATATATATATATATTTGTATATGAGGCATGCCGCGCCGTGAGCTACATATATGGATATATATGTAGAGAGATATACTCTTTGTATATATATAATGTATACTAATAACGCACGGAGGTATATCTATGTACATATATACACAGTATACATATAGCTCATGGAAAGCGTTCGGTGACAATGACGCGAGTTCCATGATTTTTGTTCACCCAAAAGTGCTTAACGCGCCTAAAGAAGTTTTCACTTCAAATGGAAAGCGTTCGGTGACGATGACGCGAGTCCCATGATTTTTGTTCACCCAAAAGTGCTCATCGCGCCTAAAGAAGTTTTCGCCTCAAAATAAAGATAGGCATAAAGATACAGATAGGTAATTATCTTTAAGAAATAATAATAAAGTATGTTTCTTCATTGTTTCAGTTGTAGAGGCAAGTCCAAACACGTGTCTAATAGAACTTGTTGAAATCTCAGTAAATCAAACAGGCTTTGGTTGTTTAATTTTAAGCGCGGAAGATAACTCAAATCTGTTATAATTTCAGTGAGGAAGATTAAAACATATTTGGAAATTTAAATAGACATTGGGTACTAAAATAAAAATAAATCCAAGAACGGCGATTGAAAGAAACAAAACACACATACAAAGTAGCAAATTTAAGGGATCTAGACAAGTTTAATATTTAAAAAAAAAAATAAATAAATAAAATATGAACAATTCTAATATTTTATATAGGTTTCTAATTACTTTTGTTTAAAAGCTATGAACAAAAGAGTCGTTGATGTCAAGATCGAACTAATAATAAAAGCATCGATATATCCCTTTGTATTTTAGAAATATTTTGCGAATTATCATGCGTCCGGCTGAAGGAAAACAAAACTCGAATTGTTTCACTCTCACTTAAAAATTACACTTAAAATAATCTAATTGAACATCGTCGCAATCCCCAGTCTCGAAGATGGCGAGATTCATCAAGAAAGACACCCATTTCAGACCTGCATGGCCATCGCAAATCTGTCCACTCCATCTTGGGTGACTTTAAAAAATGAAAACACAATAAACATATTACACGAAGTTACTTAGTTAAGCTTAATCTACTAAAATCCTTAATTTATATTTAAATTATTAAGAAAGTTTTATATCTAGAATCTAATTAGCTATGAATATGTCTTAGTAATTTTTTATAATTTGAGAGTCATTAACTACTATTTTAACATCTTGATGGGCGATGACGCCATTTATGCATTACCTAGTTTTAATTCCCAACTGAAAGTATTCATTCCGGAAATTTCCTTAAAATGTTTACTTTTATATAAGAGAAAAAAAATTCCTTTATTACTTTTGTTCGAATGTTGTTATTAAATTCTAGTGTCTTTAGGTATTCAATGAGTAGAATTAACTTGCCCCTCAAAGGATTAACTCTTGTATTTTATTCGGTACTTACGTATTAACGCCACCGCAGCAGAAGTTGCGCTAATGCGCCAATAAAGAGCAATCTTGTTGTTCGCACACAAGAGACATAGGGGGACAGCGAGACATCATTTGAAATCTTATTTATCAGAGTTCATATGGCGACAGCAACAGGTGAAAGAAAATAGAGACTGTTTTGAACCTATGTTAAACTATATCGGCCCATTTTCCACCGAAATCCGATTGACTACTTTTTTTTAAATAAAGTGTTTTGAATTTTGAAAGTGTTTTGATTTTAAATAAAGTGTTTTATTTTATGATTTGTCGCAAAAATTTTAGGTGTAGATTGGTGGCACTACGTATTAACTGCGGTGGCGTTAATACGTAAGTACCAAAAAGATTTTAAAATAGTGGAACAGCTTTAGTATATAAAAACTTTTGCGATTTTTGAAACTTGGCGCAAAAGTAGCTCGAATTTTTTCGCCAAGTGCTTTCTATAACCGTGATAGCTACTTTAACTTTAGTTGCATGTCAAAAGTATCAATAAATTATAAAATACTGCTTATAAAAATAAATTACCTGTAAATGTAAATTTATAATATTTAAAATATTATAAATTGCGTGGGCCATATGCTAAAAATGTCATTTAAAAACAAGTTCGTTTCAACCTTTTGGGGGCAATCTGAAAATTTTGCTAATATATTCTTTTTAAGATAGGTAATAATGTTCTGGAAATAAACTTTGCACATAAATTTGGAAAATTGATTCCAATTTCAAGGATTTGAGTTCACATTTACGATGCTGGATTATAGCTGTGCGCTATATATTTCTGTTAATATTGTGATTTGTTGAATGAATTTTAAATTAACTTGCACACAAGTGCTAAAATCATATTCATGAAAAAAAGTGATTTAAAAAGTAAAGTTTAATAACTAGTTGATCTGCAGATCAGAAGCCTCGATGTCCAATTTTCATCACTCTTTATCCAATAGATCATTGATAATATTTATTTACTCAATGTTATATATATCATTATTATCATTAATTTCAATCTGTATCAGTCCACTGCAAGATGAAGGTCTCTTCTAGGTGATTCCAACCTGCCCTGTTTTGTGCAATTCTTCTCCATTCTGCTCTTCCAAACTTCACAATTTTATCTCTCCAACGACACATTGGTGTCTTTCTCGGTCTTTCGCGGTATCCAAAAAAGGACTAGTGGTCCATCTATCATCATTTCTTCTGGAAAAGTGCCCAGCTTAGCTCCATTTTAACTTACTTCTAGAAATGACATCAGTAACATTAGTTTTATCCCTAATCTAATACAAGTGTTTCGCTTTATTTCTCTTCGGCTGAATCCTAACATGCATCTCTCTCACTTTATATGACGACTCGCTACGTAAACAGATACATTTCTAATGGGGGCTACTGGCCCCTCTACAACTTTCCGCTGTATATCTCTGTCTATATCTATCTCTCTACAGATATATATATATTTATATATTTTCCTAATAACAGCCTTCTATTAATTCCTTATAAATAGAAGGCTATCAGATTATTTGATACATAATCTTGTACCAAACTATGATTTGGTACAAGTATTTAAATCATGAATACATGTACCAAATTTCATGCAAAAAGTTTACCCTGTGCCCTGTGTAACCCTGTAAACTAATTATCAATTCTTTGCCCACAATTTTCCACAGAAAAACACGCTTTTAAACAGTCTAATAACATTTTGTAATATTTAATGTAACCATGTTAAAATTCATTTTTAATACATACTGTCTATAGACCATAATGGTACGATATTCTTTTGTGTGTCCCTGAAAAAGAACCACCGTTATTATATACGAAAATAAAAATAGTACACCTAATTAATTATAACTCACTTATATTTCAACCTAATTTGACACCATTTCAATGATTACAGAATGTCATCAGAATTCTTTTGCATGGTCCTGTAAATAGAATTAGCTTATACATACCTACTTTTTTTTTTTTTTTGAGAGAGAGAGAGAGAGAGAGAGAGTAATAGAGAGATAGAACATGTTTTTAAGTATGTTTATAACATATGTTAATTCCACTGAATGCAGCATAAATGCATTAAAATGCGCTTAGATAAAAATTTGCCCATAAGTTCTAATGCTATGAAATTCTTTTGCTTTTCTCTGTAAAAGACCACCAGTAAAACATTTCAACTTATTCTATGTTTTTCAAAAGTAATTGTTCGAAATTCGGATGATTACATGACATTGTCGGAATACTTTTGTAAGGTCCTGTACATTGATTATGAAGCCTAAGCACACATATTTAATTTCTATGGAAAAGATCAATTTAAGTATATCAATAATGTACGCTAATTTCATTTCGTTGAATGCAGAGTAACGAAGTTAAAATTCGCTTAAACGAAATTCACCCCACAGACCGTAATGATAAGAAAAAATTTGTTGTGTCTTTGCACACGATCCATACATAATCTAGGCATAAAATATTACACAGCTATTTCTATACAGAGCCTGAACATGTATACGAATTTGCAAGTCAATCGGGAGATTTTTGCGGCCGCTATCGCAGTACATACAAATTCTGTCCGTAGGCCGTAATAATAAGAAAAACTTTGGTGTGTCCCTGTACACTAACTATAAATGGAATACACACCTAAAACTATACAGCTAATTCTGTGTGTTTCATAAACATGTGTACCAAATTCCAAGTCAATAGCATGATTTTTTCGGCCACTATCACGAAACAGACAGACACACAAACAGAACAGAAAATCTTTTTAATCTCCACATGGAGGCCTCGACTAACGTTTCGCCAATAATTTAACTACATTTCAGAGTAAAACTTACTGTATAACACTTTCTATGGTAATCTATGCTGTTGTCTAAAGGCAGTTTGAACGGTTCATTAATTGGAAAAAGAAGCAAATGGGTAGATATTTTTCTTTCACGAATATTTAAAACTTTCCATTGATCAACACACAGTCTCGCATTAGCTCAGCTTATTTAAGAAAAACACTTTACCTCTGAAAGTATCTCATCGCCAAAGTGCAAACAAAAAGTAATTTCTTCTGATATTACATTATCTGTAATAATTCTACATATAGAAAAAAAAATGATAACAGAATTCTATCAAAATGTTAATAATACGCAGGATAATGATGTCGAGAGAAACTTTACATCTTATTTGAGGAAAATATTACATTTTTTAATGTATCTCATTCCCGATATGCAATCACTATGACATTTTTTCCTCACATTCTATTAAATGTAAATAATACTTAAAAATACATGAAAAGAAAACAATAGTAGAATTGTATGAAAATGTCAATGAATATTGACTCAAGATAATGTAAACATAAATAAAACATATCAAATGCAAGCGGGTCGCTAAAGCACGTACTAACGTCAGCCTTCATTGGATCGAAATGCCAAAAGAAAAAAATTACCTGTTTTGATTGGAGGATAAGCAAAGAAACGAGAAGAGAATCTTGCTATTTCTAAAAGTAGGTAAAATGGCAGGACCGCAAAAACGTCAAATTTGTAGAATTTATTTAATCAACTTTAAAATAATGTGCACATCTTCAGACCAGAACATTGCGAATTTGTAGATAACTGAATATTCTCTTAATTTTAACATTAAATTGAAATTGCCCTTCGATGATTGAAACGGACTTGAACGATATCCAGCTATGGCCCACGGCCTATTATATATATACTAGCTGGCTTCACCAGCTAGCTGGCCAGATACCCATGAAAATTTTTACCAAAAAACATGCTCTCGGGAGCCTGCGGCGCCAATCGTAATTTGTTCTCTGTAAAAGTCGCATAATATTAAAATATTAAAAATTCAAATATTTTTAAATAAAATCAAAACGTAGCCCTAGTTCAACGTAAAATACATTCAAATCAATGAAAATCAAATAAACCAATCAAATCTCTCGTAATTCCTCATAACGTAGCTCTAGTTCAACGTAAAATACACTCAAACAGTGAAAATCAAATAAACCAATCAAATCTCTCGTAATTCCTCATAACGTAGCTCTAGTTCAACGTAAAATGCACTCAAACAGTGAAAATCAAATAAACCAATCAAATCTCTTGTAATTCCTCATAACGTAGCTGTAGTTCAATGTAAAATACACTCAAATCAATGAAAATCGAATAAACCAATCAAATCTCTCGTAATTCCTCATAAGGTAATTCTAATTCAACGTAAAATACGCTCAAATCAATGAAAATCAAATCTCTCGTAATTCCTGATAACTTAGCTCTAGTTCAACGTAAAATACGCTCAAACCAATGAAAATCAAATAAACCAATCAAATCTCTCGTAATTCCTCATAACGTAGCTCTAGTTCAACGTAAAATACACTCAAAACAATGAAAATCAAATAAACCAATCAAATCTCTTGTAATTCCTCATAACGTAGCTGTAGTTCAATGTAAAATACACTCAAATCAATGAAAATCAAATAAACCAATCAAATCTCTCCTAAGATTCTCCATTCTGCGTAATTAGAGAAATGGGAAGTTTTATTTTCATATTTTTATTAATTAAAAGAAAACTAATCAAAAATTCGAAAATCTGACTTCGATGTGCACAATGACCCTACGGAGGGCACTTTTGTGTTAAATCACGTGACTGTCCGAGCTACCGTTTTCGAGAACAGTGAAATATACTTATATATATATACAAATATTGCTCACTTAATAGAATAAGATATACATATATATATAGGTACAGAGAGAGAGACACCTATTTTTAAGGGGTTTAACTATATCATTTTATAAATATATCATTTTAAAAATTACATTTTAATTTTTACACCTGACATTTTAAACTTAGATGTACATTAGAAATATAAACATGATACTACCAGAATATTGCCATAAGTTAACTTAAAAAGTGCAGTAGTGAATATTACAATTACGATAAGTAATTTCTTTAACGAGAAATTATACCAAAAATCTGGTGTGAAACAACCACACGACTTCCATTACCCACTATTACACCTATTATATGCATTTTTGAGAGATCACCGAGAAAAGCACCACCACATATGGCGCGCTTATCGCCTATTTGGCGACCGTCGCTCATCCTGGACTATACCCGGTTATTATTTCTTATATTTTATTTCTTATTTAAATATGCAAATTAAATGTTAATGATGTTTTTATATTTTTTATATTGTTGTCGCCAAACTAATATGCCGATGTTTATTTAAATATACATATATAATGTTTTTTTTTTTTTTTTTTTTTTTTTTGACAGTGGTACGTAAACAGCTTTTTCTTAAGAGATTTTAGGATATTTTTCAGTTTGACGATTTGGCGGGTTTCTTTCATGGCTTCTGTGATATTCTGTCAAAATATTTTGAAGATATTTAGCTAAGTTAAAGGCAATACCAAAAAAATATTTATAATAAATTATAATTCAAAAATAGTAGTTATATAAATTCAAACCAAATAATTTCATGGAAACTTTATTTAGGTACTTTTTGTTTTTAGAAACTATGCTATTTGGTGCATTTGGTGGTACAACTATAGTATTTCCCCTCAGCTGAATTTGGCGATTTTTCTTTGGCGCCGATTTGAACGATAACGATGTCGTTCTGGATTGTTTGCGATTTAAAATGGCAGCCTACTTGCTATTTATTTTAGATTTATAATTTAGCTTACGATTTTATCATTTATGCTATATGATTTATGATTTTTAGATATATGATTTAGCCATAATCGCCAAAGAAAAATCGCAAAATCTAGCTGAGGGGAGATACTATAGTTGTTCCAAAAATAAATAAATAAATAAATACTCCAAAAATATTTTTGCAGTTTTCAACATTTTACTTATCATTTACAGAATATTACATATTAGTTTTCAATTTATAAAAATACTACTTTTTCTAAAATCCCATTTATAACTATAAAATATATATATATATATATATATAATAAATAATTTAAGTCCTTTACAATATATATATATATATATATATATATATATATATGTTTTAATGTAAAAGCAAATTTACTAAAAAAAAAATCTAAATTTTTATAGCCTTTGAATCGTAATACCTAGCATACATATATTAATACTGCATTTTAAAATGAAAGAGTATTGTTGTCGAAACACACTTACCACTTGGCGACTAACTGGGCTACTACTGCTTGGCTACTTGTGAGTAAATTACTTGGCGACACTAACACAACGTAAAAAAAACTTGTCAGCAAAATTTTTTCCAACCAACACATCTGCTGGCAAATCTTGAAATGACGAGTCATCAAAAAATACAATCACGAGCCCAGTTTAGGCTCTTCTGATTGGTTGCTGTTGTTTTACGTCAGAAATCACTATACCCTGATTGGCTGTTTACATTTTACGTCATCGATTGTACATTAATATACTACAACTTTAACTGATATTTCTCCATGGTTGTTGAGCTATTTTTCAAAGTAGTTGCCAAAATAATTTATATATCTTACATTTTCGCCAAAAAAATGCGCCAAATACAGTTTTAAAATGTGCCAAATAAACTTAGATCAGAAAAAAATAATCATAAAGCTTTATTTATTTATTTATTTTCATAGGAGATGAACTCTGCTTACATTTTATTTAAAAAAATTTCTAGAAGCCTTTTCGTTCCAAATTTTAACACAATATTTAGATATTACATCTATTTTGTATGCATTTTCAGCGCTAAAAAAATGTACTATACACGTTTAAAATAGCAATATCATTTTTCAACATAATATTAAATGTACAGAAATGATATATTTAATATTATTTCAAACAATTTTGTCTTAATCACGTACAGGCGATAAAGGAGACTAATGCGATTTCATTAGAATCGCTCTCTGAAGGTATTGATCAATAACTGACTTGATAATCGGATTTAAAAATTTAAAACAGTTTTTTATGCATGATACTTCATATGTATATCATGCTGTTTGTTTTTATAATCTTAAAACGCTTGACAATTTTTCCGAAAGATAAAACATTGAATGTAAATTACCTTGAACTCAACAGTTTTTTATACATAACTAATTTAAATATATCTCGTTTAAAATATCCAGCAATCTCAAAAATGTTTTTTCGACTACTCATTTTATTTTCTATAACATCTAAAGTCTATTATGGAAAGTAAATAATCTTTTAATTTAACTATGGCATGAACATATAGGTACTTCCAGAGTGAACACACATGATATCCCAGACAGGAATATCTTCTTTTTGACTTAGAAATGGGAAAAATTTGCATAATTAAATTAATCATAACGCATTGTAAAAGAATTATTATAAAAATTTACATCTATTTGACTTTGTTTTGTAGTTTTAAGTACCTTTTTCATGAAGTTATCATCTTGAGTTCATTTGCAACTGTTTTAACCCTCATCGCAGAGCATGACTAAAACTAGTTCAGATAGACAAAAAACATTCCAATATATCAATAAATTCAATTTTAATTAATTAAAACTAGTACAGGCTTTTCTAAAATAAAATTTTTTACTAAATATTTGTAAATAAAGTTAAAAATGCTTCCATTTTAAAAACCAATTTAACATCTCTCGAGCATTATTAGGCCTAACATGGATGATATATGTTAATTCCATCAAACTATGAAAATAAAAATCCTTTCCTATTATTATTATTTTTTTTATCACGAGAGTTAATCTAATAGATTTTATTAAATATGAGAAAAATTGTGGCATTTAAAACTCTCGATAAAATATAAACAAGTTTATTTCATCATGATAACTGTGGGCAGAGTTTCAGTACATTTCTAGAATCTATTATTTTGAATTAAAACTAGTAATCCAGTAATATTGCTTTTAAGTTAACTAAAAAAGCTTTCCCAGATCCAAAGCAAAATAACTCAGTAACTGGGGAATAGATATATCATTTATAAAACATCTCCTCAGTTGGCAGTTTAAAATCTAAAGCATTGCATGGAAAATGTACTCTTCCTGTGGCTGCTAAGTTAGAATTTTGAAATTTTTTGATAGAATTCGCTACTTTTGTTATTTAGGATGAGTTCGTTGCTTATTACAGTCCATATATTTTGAAATAAGTTGTAGAAAAAGATTCATCGACAAAGTCCCTAACAGCTATTTTTTAACAGCTGTACACAAAAAATTGCACAGAGTTATTTGTCTATAAATTTGGACAAACACTTTTAATGCTATGATATATTGTGTTCTTTTTAGCTTAGAAATAGCCAGTTAAGAATATATACATATATATATACGTATATATACATATGTGTATCAATATTAAGTATACGAATTTCAACTGTATAATAATCTAGGAATGCAGTGCAACGCATAAAAATCTCTACTGAAATATTTAAATAAATTACTGGAGTCAAAGCATGTACTGTAGTGATGCTTTCTTCTGATTTTCAAAGATTGCTTGAACAAATTTGCATTTTAATGATACGGATTATGATAAAAAGAACTATCAAGATGAAGTTCTTTACATATATTCTGCATGATCAAACATATGATGATATATCTGAGATATGATTTCATTCTCTTCTTGTTCTTATAGATGTTTGCTGCAATATTCCTTATAAAAATTCTGCATCAAAATCTCAAGCCATGAATTCCAGAGTAAGTTGAGCATCTTTAAACAAAAAAATCGCATAGTTCACCGCTTAACTTTACAACACGATCATATATATATATATATATATATATTACTTGTTTCTGTAAATTTTCTATGCACGATTCTTATAAAATATAATTGCAAAATTTATCTTACCTTATGAGTTTTTATCTCTGAATCTTTTTAAGCAGGAGATAAAACTGTCTAGATAATTACAGAAACAAGAGCATAACTTTAGTGCAGGATCACCTTTATGGCTTTTGAAATTTGGCACTAAAGTAGTTTAGGGTGTTCTGTGGCAGCAATTTTAAGCCTATCCGCGCTTTAAAAGCATAAATAAGTTCCGAAATTTTTAAAAAACTGTGTATCTGCAGATTAGGAACTTCAATATACTAAAGTACAGCGTATGATCACTACACATTCATTACTCAGCAAATCCTTTTTACTTATTATATAGTATATAAAATAATTATATATGTGATTAACTTACGTAAATAGATATGATCGTGAGAGGGGAGGGGGGGGGAGGCTACTGCTCTCTTCAACCTCCCGTTGTATCCATCTGTTTATATCTGTCTGTCTACATGTGTACATATATATTTCCTTGTAACTCATAGCCTTGTGTTAATTCCCTTTAATTCATAACCAATTTTACCGAATTTCATCAAAATAATTGTTTAAATTATCGGAGTTATTTTGTGTAGTACTGTAAACTAATTACCTATTCTATGCCAACCATTTTTCAAAGATACCTTGCTTTTTAATATTCTATTAATTCTGGTTTATTTAATTACGTTTAATGCAGTGTCATCATGTTAAAATGCACTCATAAAAAATACCGTCTATAGACCGTAATGGTAGAAAGTTCTTTTGTGTGTCCCTGTATACGAGCCACACACTAATAAAAAGTATAAACTAATTCATTGGAACCCATTAATACTGAACCAAATTTCACATCACTGGATGATTATAGAACGCTATTGGAATTCTTTTGTGTAGTTCCTCTAAATAAATTATATTTCTATACATACCTTTTCTCTAGAGAAAACATGTTTTCAAGCATCTTAGTAATGTATGTTAATTTTATTTTGTTGAACGAAGCAGAAACGCGTTTAAATGAGCTTAATAAAAATCTGGCCATACGCTTTAATGTCACGAAATTCTTTTCTGCGTCCTTGCCAACGAACCATAAACGTTATACAAACCAATAAAAAATGCACATCTCTTATTCTATGTAGTTCATGAATAATCCGAAGTTTAACATAATTTGGGTGATTACATGACATTGTCAAAAACTTTTGTGAGATCCTCCACATTAATTTTAAGCATAAGCAACATTTTCAAACAAGAAATG
Source organism: Salticus scenicus (assembly GCA_963930645.1). NCBI lineage: Eukaryota > Metazoa > Arthropoda > Arachnida > Araneae > Salticidae > Salticus > Salticus scenicus. The sequence goes on from CAWVNO010001386.1 coordinate 383,224, forward strand.
TGTTTTTAAGGATCTAAATAATGGATTTTAATTTCAGTTTGTTGTATGCAGTGTAACCATGTTAAAATGAGTTTAAAGGAAATCCTTCTCAGAGGTCGTAAAGATAAGAAAACCTTTGGTGTGCCCCTGTATACGATCCATAAACATTATAGCCTCCAAAATCTATACAGCTATTTCTAGATAGCGCTTAAATATGTGTACCAATTTTCAAGTCAATCCAAGGGTTTTTACACTTGTTATTACGGCACACCAAATTCTGTCCAAAGTCCGTAATGATAAAAAAGACTTTGGTGTGCCCCTGTACACGAACTACGACTAGAATAGACAGCCAAAATTATACAGCTATTTTTATGTGATTAATGAACATGTGTACCAAATTGCAAGTCAATAGAGTGACGTTTGTGGCTGTTATCACGAGGCATACAAATTCTGTCCACAGGCCGTAATGATAAGAAAAACTTTGGTGTGCCCCTGTACACGAACTGCAAACAGAATACATACCCAAATCTATACAGCTATTAATTTGTGATTAATGGATATGTCAGGGTGTCGACAGTCGAAATTATTTCCTTAATTCTTCCACCAGTATATTTTTAAAATAATTTTTTACTCAATTAATCGTGCAAACTCACTACAAAAAATTCCAATAGAAAAAATACTCTTGGTAGAATCAGGGAAAAAATTTCGACTACCGACACCTTGTATATGTATCAAATTGTAGGTCAATAAAGGAAATTTGCTGCTGCTATCACGAGACCTACAAATTCTGTCCATAGACCTTAATGGTAAGAAAATCTTTGGTGTACCTATGCACCACGAACTACAAATAGAATGCATACATAAAACTGTACCTAGGTATTTCTGTGTGGCTAATGAACATGTGTACCAAATTGCAAGTCAATTGAGTAAATTTTGCGGCCGCTATGGCGAGACATACATACAAACAGACGCTAGAGGCCTTCACTAACGTTTCGACAATTACTAACACTAGTGGATCTGCAATTAGGAGACTCGGCATTCTACTTGTATCATTCATTAATCAGTAAATCATTTTTACTTATTATATAGTATTTAAAATAATTGCCGAAACGTCAGTGGAGAGTGGCCATGTTGGGCCATGTGGAGACTCAAACAGATTTTGAGTTCTGACTGTCTGTTTGTCTCGCGATAGTGGCCGTAAAGATCACGGTATCGACATGCAGTTTGGTACACATGTTTATGAACCACACAGAATTAGCTGTATAGTTTTGAATGTGTATTCTATTTGCAGTTCGATTACAGGGACACACCAAAGTTTTTCTTATCATTACGGCTTATGGACAGAATTTGTATATACCGCAATAGCGGCCACAAAAATCCTCGGATTGGCTTGTAAATTGGTACACACGTTCAGACTCTGTATAGAAATAGCTGTATATATATTTTTAAATATCTAAATTGTTTGTAGAATGTGTACAGGGACACCCAAATGTTTTTCATATCATTACGGTCTGCTTTGTGAATTTCGTTTAAACGCATTTTAACTCTACATTCAACAAAATGAAATTAGCATACATTACTGAGATGCTTTAACTGATGTTTTCTATAGAAAATATGTGTGCTTAAGTTTCATAATTAATGTACAGGACCTTACAAAAGTGATCCAAATTATGTCAAATGATTCGCATTGTGTCAAATTTCGAACAATTACTCATGAAAGACATGGAATAAGTTAAAGAGCTTTTACCGGTGTATAAAATGTTTATCGTTCGTTTACAGAAACACACAAAAGAATTTTGTGACATTAGAGACAATAAGACAAATTTTTATTTGAAAGCATTTTGACGCGTTTATGCTGTATTCAAAATAATGGAATTAACATGCATTATAAAGGTGCTTAAAAACAACTTTTTCTGCTGAAAAGGTATGTATAGACTAAATAAATTCTAAATAATTTATTAATAATTATTTATTAATAATTTATTAAATTCTAAATAATTTATTTAGAAGATCACACTAAAGATATTCCGATGACATTCTCTAAGCATCCAGATGATGTCAAATTAGGTTGATAATTAATAAGATGTATTATTTTGATTGATATATACTATAATAACTGTGGAACATTTTTTAGGAACACACAAAATAATTTCGTACGATAACGTTTTATAGACAGTATTTCTTAAAAACATTTTAACGTAGTTATACCCCATTAAATATAATGGAATGTTGTTAGACAACTTCAATGCATGTTTTTCTGAGGAAAATTTTGGGCAGAGAATTGGTAATAATACATGGTCACACAATATAATTTCGATCTGTTATGTAATCATTTTGTATGAAATTTGCTACAAGTACTTATGAACTACAAGGAATTAATATACAAGACTATCAGTTACTATATATATAAAGAGAGAGAGAGAGGGGGGGGGGAAGAGAAAGAGAGGTACGGCGGGAGATTGAGGGGTGTGGCAGCAGCCTCCCTCACAAACGTATCTCTTTATGTAGCGAGTCAATCGAGTGAATATATATACAGTGAAACTTGAATAATTCGAACTTGTTTAATTCGAAATTCTGGATAATTCGAATTTTTTACTCGGTCCCTTAAATTTTGTATTAAAATAATGTTAAACAATCATGGATAATTCGAATTCTATTTTGGATAATTCGAATTTTTCACACGATTATCTTCAAAATATTACAGTAAAATTTGTTCCCGAGATTTCTTTCAGCTAAAGTTGCATCATTTTTTTTAACATTCTTTCAAAAGAAGGATAAGGAAATACAAGAGTATTTCCTACCTAGTGCATCAGAAGATATGGTCCATATACATGAACTTTCAAGGGTTTTTTAATTGAAAGTCATGTCTAATGTAGAAGATTCTATTTTTGTATCAATTGATAGGTTCAAGTTATATGCTATGATACAAACATTGTACTTAAAGAAGCAATATAAAAAAAAAAAGTTGCACTTCGGGAGTGCCGACAGAAGTGAAAACGTGAACAATTACGTGTGTATTTCTTGAATCGTCAGGAAATATTTTATTGTGTAGGAAATACTTTTAAATGAAGTGTTTTTTTATTCATTAATATAAACTACTACTACAAAAATTATATTACAATTTTATTTAATGCTCTAACTGCAATAGAGACAGTGTCCAGAGATGAGAGAAGTCGTGTAGAGCCGCACCAGATTGTAAAAACGTGATAAAAATGGCGGCTTTGGCTTTTCTCACGGTTTTGTGAGGTCTAACTGGAATAGAGACAGTGTCCGGAAATGAGAGAAGTTGTGTAGAGCCGCACCAGATTGTAAAAACGTGAGAGAAATGGCGGCTTTGGCCTTTATCACGGTTTTGTGAGGTCTAACTGGAACGTTTCCGGCTGCAATCTTTAAGAGACAGTGTCCAGAAATGAGAGAAGTCGTGTAGAGCCGCACCAGATTTTAAAAACGTGAGAAAAATGGCGGCTTTGGTCATTCTCATGGTTCTGTGAAGTCTAACTGCACCGTTTCCGGCTGCAATCTTTAAGAGACTGTGTCCGGAGATGAGTGAAGTCGTGTAGAGCCGCACCCGATTGTTAAAACGTGAGAAAAATGGCGGCTTTGGCCTTTCTCACTGTTTTGTGAGGTCTAACTGCAAAAGAGACAGTGTCCGGAGATGAGAAGTCGTGTAGAGCCGCACCAGATTGTAAAAACGTGAGAAAAATTGCGGCTTTGGCCTTTCTCACGGTTTTGTGAGGTCTAACTGCACCGTTTCCGGCAGCAATCTTTAAGACACAGTGTCCGGAGATGAGAGAAGTCGTGTAGAGCCGCACCAGATCGTAAAAACGTGAAAAAAAGGGCAGCTTTGGGTTTTCTCACGGTTTTGTGAGGTCTAACTGCAATAGAGACAGTGCTCGGAGATAAGAGAAGTCGTGTAGAGCCGCACCAGATTTTAAAACAATATACAGTATATAATTACTAACACTTCCCATTAGCAAGTTAATTGTATGATACATTATTTGTATCATACAAGGATGGAAAGCGTTTTTCGATGACGCGAATTCAATGATTTTTGTTCACCCAAAAGTTTTCACTTCAAATGGAAAGCGTCAGCTGACGATGACGGGAGTTCAAAGATTTTTCTTCACCCAAAAGTGCTCAACGCGCCTAAAGAAGTTTTCACTTCAAAAATAGCTGACTATTTTTTAAAAAGTGTTGAATAATTAAGCTCGTAAAAAAATATTGATTTAATGGGGGGGGGGGGGGTTGAATGTAGCAGTATTCTTAGATATAAAGTTTATGCGTTAAATCATTGATCGTAGAGTTTCATTTTTTTTATTTATCTCTTCTATATGACAAAATAGTGTATGTAATTCGAATTTTTGGATATTTCGAATTTTTCTCTGGTCCCTTCAACTTCGAATTATCCAAGTTCTACTGTATATAATCGTATATATTATACAGTGAAACCCGGATCTATCGTTTTCTCGCATTGACCATTTTATTTATATGGTGTCCCTGCACAAATTTTATTATCTTGATCCCATATCATCTTGATTCAATGAATGCTCAAAGGTAATACAGTGTTCTCGCTGATTGTAAATAAATATTGATAAAACCCCTAACATCTCTCTTTTTCTTTCGAGAAGAACTTAAATTCTATTCGTTCTATCTCTCGTAACCTTTTGAATTTACGCGATATTTGTTTGGGGTTTCGTATAAGTTGCTCCTTACCCCTGGCTATTAAATTATGCAAATTATATTTTTATAAAGCTTGCGCATGTGCAGTTAAAAATTATTTAGTAAAAGTACTCATAGTTCGTAAGATATTTAACATTTTTGCATTATGATTTCTGTATGCTGTGTCTAATTTAGTATGCCACATTTCCTAAAAATGGCATTGCAATGGGTCTAATACCCTACGTGTTATATTTAAAAAGGTGGAAATTGCTTTTGCAGTTTTTTTAAGAAACTGTTAAACCTCCATGAATATAAGTGGTAACCTCATAAGATTTTATACAGATAATGAAAAAAATCCTCTTAATCAGAAATAGACAGAGGCAGGGATTACTCCTCAGAGCAGAAATATAATACTTTTGTTGTAGTTGATGTTGTTTTCTTAAATATTAAATAACTTTTTCCATTTTTTCAAGGTTTACTTTTTGTGTCAATCTGAGATTTATCTATATATAATAAGGCTCCTATATATACGAGCTGGCGCATCCGACATTTTTTTGCCTTAGGGTTGCCGCATGTACCCGGCGTGATAAACAAACGGCATCCATTGTTTCTACCGTCTTGCTCGTAATTTTAGTGAAATAAACTGCAATATGGGAGGTTGTTCAGCAATAAACTGCTGTAAACACTCCAGAAAAGGATACAAAATGTTTAGGTTTCCTTCGGATAATGCAAGAAGGAGAAAATGGGCTGCGAATTGTCGTCCAGATTCTTGGATCCCGGGACCTAATGCACAGCTTTGCATAGTAAGTTTTATTGTTATTCACTTATACTTTTCTTTGCATTTCTGACATTTATAAAGTAAAAAATTTTAAAAAAAAGTATTATTTAAATCTAAATATGTATTTTAATAACCATAAATTATTTTAAGAAACTCTTTTTTGCTGTGTGTTTGTCGAGTCTTGGCGACGTTTTTTTGGTTCGCCAAAGTTGTCTTGTTTCCGTGTCCTGATAGTATTAGGTCGTTGAAAAAACTTTCCAATTTTAATTGGTACGCTCTTTTTTTTTTCTCCCCTTTCAAATGTTATGAATTATTTAAGAAACAGAAACAGATTACTTGTGTTGCTTATCATTTATGGTCGATTTTATTTTTAGATGAAAATTTCTTAAAACCACCAGTGAAGCGATAAAATCGCCAAGCGGAAATGCTGTCCTCTTACGAGGCAAAAAAATGGCGGTGATGCGCCGGCCTATTATTTATTTAAGGGGCTCTAATATATAATGGAGATTTCGTCATCACGAGTACTTCCGAAATAATACTCCAAATCGAACTAAAGTTTGACAGTGAACTTATATTACGTATATCTTGGATGAGTTCATTAACCAAGTTGCTCCATCATTTTATTTTCAAGTGGTAGCCACTTGAAAATTTTAAATCAACATTGTAAAAAGCGTATTTAAAACCGATTTTGTTTGAATTTTGATGTATACATACACCATATAAGGGTGACAACCAAGTTTATTAATGAACTTTATCCTCCATTTTTAACAAAATGGCGGATACCCTAAATTAAGAGGAACCACTTGAAATCAGGCTACCACTTGAAAATTTATCATCACGATAACTTTTGAAATACTGTACCTATTCGAACCAAAGTTCGACAGCGAACTTATCATAAAAGTATTTTTGATGAGTTCGCTGAGCAACTTGCTCCGCCATTTTGTTTCCAAGTTGCGACCACTTGAAAATTTGTCCTTTCGATAACTTATAATACTGAATCAAATTTACGCTGTAAACTTATCATTCAAATACTTTAGATGAGTTTGCTTAGCATCTCATTCCACAATTTTGTTTCCAAGTGGTGGCCACTTGAAATCAAAATGTCACTTAAAAATTTCTTATCACGATAATTTTTGAAATACTGAATTAATTCGAACAAAAGTTAGACATTGAAAGTATCATACAAATATCTTGAATGATTTCGCTGGTCCAGTTGCTTCGCCAGTTTGTTTCCAAGATGTAGCCACTTAAAATTAGCCTGACACTTGAAAATTTGTCATCACAATAACTTTTAAAATACTGAACTAATTCGAACCAAATTTGGACAATGAACTTATGCTTAAAATATCTTGGAGGAGTTCCCTCGGTAACTTGTTCTGCCATTTTGTTTCCAAGAAGAAGCCACTTGAAAATTTATCAACACGATAAACTTTGGAAATACCTACTCAATTCGAACAAAAATTGGACAGTGGACTTATCATTCAAATATCCTTAATAATTTCGCTGTACAGAACGTAAACCATATGCAAACTTTAAACAAAATGGACAGCTAGGCAATACTGGAAAGTAACCTATAATTGGTTTTATGAATTATTCTATATAACGGTAAAAATATAGAAGAGAGATACACTTCTATCCATGATGTGGGAAAATCAGCATTTTACAAATTCGGTCTACGTATAACAAATTACAATAAAACACACTCTAGACCAGGCCTCTCCAACCCGAAACACTTGGCGGGCCGTATTGAAAACTTATTTTATTCAGGCGGGCCGCACTGTATGTGTATACGTACGTGTTTATATATGTTTGTGGGTGTATCCATGAATCATGTATCTATGTACTTTTTTCGGGAGAAGAGAAATTGGAGATTCAGAGAGAAAAAAAAATTATATTAAATGATTTTTTATTTATAAATTAACCATAGAACTGTCAAAAATTATGATTGTGTATTAGTAGCCATAATAAAAATTGTATATTAATAGCCATATAAATTGTACATTAATAGCCATAATATTTTTTTTTTTTTTTTACAAAAGTGTGTTGTTTCTTTATTTAGAAACTGTTTAAAGGTATTTTACTTCAAAAATTCAGAAAAGATTTACTAATTTAAGCAAAGTTCTCAAACTATAAACATCATTAATTTACTCACGAGCCTCAAAATACTACACGACGGACCGCGGGTTGGCCCAACCTCCCTGCTCTAGACTATAGAACGAAATTTACGTTATAGTTCCTAAATTCGCCGATTGCTACCCCAAAGTAGGGATGGGTAAAAGAATGAAGAACGGTTCATCTGAACAGTTCTGGACGAAAAACCGAAAGAACTGTTCACTTTCGCCAAGAAGAACCGTTCACTTTGCCATTTCCTGTTTACTTTCGCCAAAAAGAACTGTTCACTTTCGCCAATACAACACTGAATATTTATCTCTCACTTGTGTATGATTGCTTCACACGGATGCTGGTTTTAATCGGGGAAGAAAGGTTGCCAGGCAATCAGCCTTTATTAGTATTAACTACGGAGTTCTAGGAAAAAATAGATTATCGCTTGATTGGTGAGACGGCGATAGAAAATCTGTTTATTTAAAAATGAGGCAGAAACCAGTCGAGTTTGCGGAACAGGAGAACTGAACTGAACAGAATGAGCAGATGAACAGCTCAGATGATCCCGAGCAAATGAAGAACAGTGGGAACCTCGGAACAGTGGAGTTCTTGCTAGTAGGTGAACAGTTCAGAAAAGGACGATAGTATTTTCTTCTTGAGGGATAGAACGAAAACGCGCTAAGCGTTGCGTCGAAAATTTTTTGCACTTATTCGCGCGATAATCAAAGCAGATGGCTTTCAATAAGTACTGATTTACTTCCGTATATTATGCGACGGATTATTTATTTGTTTTAGGAAATTGTTCTGAAATTTCGTGTAATAAAAACATAACGTGAGAAAAGGGATATATGAATGAAATAAGATTTAAAATATCGTTATCCTGTTATTAAAGATATATCAATATTCTACGATATATTGATATTTAATCCAGCCCTAATATCCAGCCTTTTTCTGGAAAATAAATGTTTAACTGCATAGATGGGGAGGGTAATATTATTTTGTTGTTTGTTTTCTTTTGCATAAAAACTGAAATACTATTTTGATTTGAAGCTCGAGTATTATTTTATTTCACGTTCTTGCGTCGGGCATTGGACCGAAATAAATAATTTTTTTTCTAAATTTAATTTTGAGGTTTTTGAATTTTCTATATTTAAAGAAGTTTAATTTATCAATTATTATACAAATTACATTAATATTATTATTGTCATAAACAAAAAGTTATTTGAACAAACATGTTTAATCTAGTGAAAATAGATTCAATTCATTGTTTACAATATAATTTGATTTGATGAAAATATTTCAAAATGCGTTGTTCGTTTAACTTTAAATGAAGAAGCTTTATTTAATGTATCGAAACACTCTTCATTTTATTTTAATCTGATGAAGACAGTTTTTAAGTAACGAAACGCGTTTCAATTTTGTTTTATCTGATGATGACAGATTTATTATATTGAAACGTATTTCAATTTCATTCGGAGATGATACATTGAATCGGTTTATACGATAAATACAGGATGCATCCCTTTAATTTTATCTGGAGAGAGAGAGAGAGAGAGAGAAATAAAATAATAATAATAATAATAATGAAAATGCGTCTCAGCTCGATCAGATTATAATAGATTAAGTCTATTGTAATAATTTTATCTATCGAAATATCGTTCTAATTGTATAATCGATTTTATGTATTGCTTATCTGATGAAGATAGATTTAATACTCTGAAACGCATTTCATTTCATGTTTATTTGATGAGTACATATCTTATTGCATCAGAACAAATTTCAATTTTATTTGATGAAAAAGTTTAACCTATCGTTTTAGTTTTTATATGTTGAAGATAAATTTAATGCACCGTTTTCGTTTGATGTGACGAAGGTCATTACCATTTTAAATTTCGACAGTGTAAAAAAATTCATGCCGATTTTAAATTTTGGAATATAAATAAATAAAGAATTCTTTATAAATTAAAACTTAATTTAGGGACACTTTTTCTTTAATGTCTATTGACCTATATAAAAACATACGGTAACTGGGTTGCGTTTCCTAGCAACGGTTACTATATTAATTTCTTTAAATTTTGTTTGCAGTTTACTTTGAACCATAGTTTTAATATATTTTTTAACTTGTTGCCAATTATTTTGACAATATAATTAATTTTCAATGTTAAGAAATGGGAAAAATTCATTTTTCCATTTCTCTTGCACGTTTTCACTCAATTTTATTTTAATATTTATTTTTTATTTGTTTATATTTTTTCGTGTTGCCAAGTAAAAAAAAAAAAATTGCTTTTAAGTAGTCTCTTTTTTCTGACAGTAATAATAGACAGTTCACAAATCTAATTTGATGCTTATGCGCTTTAGATGCTGAGATATAACCTTTCCGTACACGGAGGAAATTACAGTTTAAATGATTCACCTGCCAGCCGATATATACCTATTTTGACATACATAGTTTTCATAAGAGCGCTTTCAAGTATTAAGTTTTGTGAAATTTTATACTATAGAAGCTGACAAAATTTTTCCGGAAATGGGGGCAATCACATCATATCAACGTTGCTTGTTGGGTGATATAAAAGAGAGTTTGGTTGTCACCAATTTATGTTAAGATGTAACTAAATATAATTTTTTAAGTTATGTGTATTAGTTCTTGATCTAGAGAACATAAACTTTTTGTCACTCACATAAATGAACGGAGATTTTATTTTATTTTATTTATTTATGTATTTATTTTTGTGGTCAAATCGTATTTAAGACATTTTAAAACGTGTAAATACGTCGGAAGTCGAAATTTTTTACGAATCCAACACATTCATATATGAATATAACTCAAAGTAAACATTCCTGATACACTCTGTCGTATAAATATGCATATAGGTATTTAGCTTGCTAAAATTAAAAATAAATAAATAGAACAAAATAAATGTTTTAACGGTTTATTTAATTAAATTATAAAAAAAAGAAAGAGAGATTTTCGAACGGTCGTTTTTGTTTATGCCCTTATGTATAGATAAATAGATAGACGACCGATTGAATTTAAGGGCATACACTACTGTCTTTTCATGATGGATCATTTCCATACTCAAAAGTTATGCTATGTTTATATTATGTTTACAGTCAAGTTTAAAATATCCTATTGTTTATAAATCTTAATGCACATGCTTATTTATTTTTTAAAACAAAATTGACATGCGTTTTTGTTTCCATTTTTCCTCAGAAATTAAAAATAGATTTTAGAAAATTTTAAATTAATAAAGAAATTTATAAAATTAATAACCAATTTAAATAACAATATATACTGAAAAATCAATTTCCTTACTCTGTGCTTGAATTCTAGATATCAAATATTTATAATATGTTTTAGCCTTCTATAAAACGAAATAAAATAAAATCTACATATTCCCTGTTAAATTTGAACCACGTGTTTTACAAGTGCAATTAGAAAGAAAATAAATCTCGATGTTTCACATATTCTTTAAGGACATCTGTGTTTTCTCATAGCAGAAATGCTGAATTAATACAAACAGCTCATTTCGAAAAGAACGATCTCTTCTAGTGAAAGACAAATGCCAATGCCCATTTTATCGGCTGAACGCAGCGAACAGTTCAGGGAGGGGAGGGTACCGGAAACCGTTCATTCTGAATTTCCGGTTGGTTTTCTCCATTACACCCGTTCAGAACAGTTCCGCAGAACCGTTCCGAGTTTTCAAAGAACTGTTCATTCTTGTTCTTGAAAAAGAACGGGAATGCCCATCTCTACCCCAAAGGTCGCTAACGACCTCGCTAGATATTCCAACACCAAAAACGGAAGACAATGCAAACATCAGTTTTTAAAGAAATCTGAACAAAAATATTCTCAAACGTAGGACGGTGTGAAAAAAGTTTTTTTTTTCGCAGACTTTTTTTTAATAATTTTTGTTACATTATTTATTGTAAAATATTTGTCTGGCTTAGTATGAAACAATTTAACAAAGAAATGTTCCAATGAAAAAAAAAAAAAAAGAAGAAGAAGAAGAAAAGAAAAGAAAAATGACACAAAAAGGATTATATTTGAACTACGATTTTTTAAGAGATAATTTTAGTTTCGAATTTTACATAAAGGAATTTCTAGTAAATAATCCGGTGTGTCACTCACACGACTTTCTCTTACCCTGAAATTTAATACTATAAATACAGGTTGGAGATTAAGAGGTAAGATAACGATGTTATGTAAACCTATGTTAAACAATTCAAATTAGGCTTCGGAAGAGTTTTATATGATAATTAGTTCTGTGTGAGGGGGGCTACTGCCCCCCTCAACCCCCCGTTTCATTAATGCACCTACATTTATATAGAATTTAATTCGGTTATTAAAAAATAATTCTGTTTTTTTTTTTTTTTTTTTTATAATTTATTAAAGTTATTTCAAAAAATTATTTTTTATGATAAAGCAGACGATTTTCATATTACAGAAGTAGTATAACACCAAATATCCAAAAAAAGTCCATTTTATTTTCAATATTTAAAAAAAAAAAAAAAAAAAAATCTAAGTTTTATTTTCGTTAAAATAAAAAAAAATCGATAACTTTGTTTTAAATTATCGCAGATCAATTGTTCAACCATTCGTTTTAAAGGTATTGGCGAGCTCTTTTAAAAGATACCCATCATGAAAATTTACTCCCCTCGAGGGGGGACTTCCTCCCCAGGGTGGGGGGAGGCGACGCTCCTACATACACAAAAAAAAATTTCCCAGTTGACTATCTCTATTACAAAAAATATATATTCGTTTCATTTGGTTTAGTGCAGTCTATATACGTGAAACTCTACTTACCTGCAATTTCTGCCATAGACGTAATGTATTAGAATTCTCTTGATTGTACCTGTACACGAACCATTTGCTTGATCTTAACGAAAAGGTTACTGTAGCATCCCTATATGATACACATTTAGAATACCAAGGTTGAACTTCCTGTCACAATTTGTTTTTGAGATATGCTGATAACAGACAGACACACAAACATACATACACACAGACCATTTGCTAAAAACATGATTTTCGTATTCAGGGGACCTCAGAACATGTAAATATAACAAAAACTCGCGTTCGAAACTTTGACCCAAAAACAATACTTTCTCTACCTTATGGGTAAGAGAAAGTAAAAAAAAAAAAAAAAAAAGTATCAACCACCAGTGTTATTCATACTAGATACATTCATAGTCTTAAAATTTTAAGACTATAGAAATACATACAGGTATTTTTGAAGAATAATTTTCTTATTAAATTTATAGGTTTTTAACATAACAAAAATTTCTGTACAAAATTAGTAGTAGAAAAAAATAAAGAAAATTTGAGGATCGTATGAAATCCCCAATAACACGCGTACTTCATATAATTTAATTCTAAATGTAGTTAAGAAGGAGAGTCAAAAAAGAAAGATTGGCAAGCTGTAAGAAAAAAAAAAATAAATAAATAAATAAATAAATTTTCCCCCCTCATTTTATTACAGGAAGTAAAACGGCTTAGAATCTGGATAGAAATAATTAATTTAAGGTTAATAATAAGTTTTTTATTTATGAAACTTCACATGTTTAAACAGAACCCTCTTGTTGTGCTGTCTTACAGCAAAACATATGTTATTTAATATATATGAAAAAGAAGATAGTGTCTTTAATATGCTAACTAATAATTAAAAATAAATAAATAAATAAAAAACTTTACAGGTATAATGACGTCAATTTTGCCCTGCAAGTTTAATTTTTCCCGAAGTTTTATACCAATTTTAATATTTAACCTTGAATTTCTTTTCATTTCAAAAAAATTTTTAAATCAACTCGTAAACTTTCTTGGCAAAAATTAAAAATAAAAATAAATTGTGTATTTTTGTCTAAAAAAGGGTTTCTTAAACTTTTTCGATAGTATCCGTTTCGCTGCAGATTATTATTAATATTCTTTTCTTCTCAATTTCTTTCTACAAAAAAATAAAAAAAAAAAAAACGATTTTGATGAAGACAAGTTAGGTTTTTCTTTTTTTTTTTTAATGCATTTCTAGTAAGTTTTACTTCCTACCCTTAAAAAAAAAAAAAAAGAAAAGAAAGAATAATCCTCGTTTGTAATGATCGATAGACGGCGCTTTCTGAACTGCAGTTGTTAGTAAATATTATAGCCACGTGTATTCATTATTGTGTTCTTTTTGTTATTCTATTTAATATTCGTACTATAATTTCTCCGTCATTACATCAAGGAAAATCGATTGCTTTTGGAAAAAAATATTTCAGTTTATTCAAAGTTCGATCGGAAGTAGATATTTAATTGAAGCTGAACGAATATTAGTTCCAAATCATCTGATTAATTCTTTATTTCCATTAGCCGAAGCAACTGAAATTTTAAATTTGTCATTTGGAAATAAATGGAAGCTTAATTCTGGATTTCTTGATCCTTTGGAGTTACACTGTAGCACACAACTGTATGTGTTATCTTTTTTACCGGATTTATTCATTTTTATTCAATAAATATATGTGAAACTAAACATCGGCCAGCAATGGCGGCTTATGAAAGCCGAATTAAAGCAAGTTTATTGTAATTTCACCTTAGCCCACCAGAGGGCGAGCATTTCATTACAATCGCGGATAATGATGATAATAATAATGTTTACATACATTTTGTAATTATGGTTATCTAAGGAAATAATCAATTTAAATGGGCTTTAACCAAGTGATAAAACTTGGGCTATTAATATTTCTTTCCAGGTACCACCTACTATTATTTATAAGAATGGACTTTATTCCCATGATGGTATGAAACTGGTTCCGCCTACCATTTATTATTTATTAAAATTGCGTTCTAAAAAAAATTCTTACAAAGTATGTTCAGAACACAGGAAAATAATTTTCACTTGGTTTGAAATCGCCTCGTTTCAATTTCAGAAACCTTCATATAAATTCCTTTTATTTTATTTTATTAAAATTCAGACGATTACAGTTTTCTAGAAGAAATTTGAGAAGGCTGATATTTTTGTTTGCACTGAATTTTATCGCTTCTGTTTGCGCAGTTTATAGCTGCATAAAATTTGAGTATACTTCAAAATACTGTAAAACGAAAAAAAGTTATAATAAAATTAAATAATTTGCGATCAATTTCACATAAGCTAACATTTACATACTTGCCAACCATCTCATTATGAGCCGTACAATTTTTAGTACCCGCCTTTTTTTACACACCAATAATTTTTTAGAGTAATTTTAGTCTTATTTAATCGTAACAACATTTGAAGAGAATAACTCTAAAAATATAGTGGTGTGAGAAAAGGAGCGTTTTTTCAATGGGCGTTAACAATTGTACGGTTATTAATGAGATGGTTGGCAAGTATGCATTTATAAGAGGTAAATACCACCAGAGCCGTGGCTTTTGACGATCGTTCCTACTCCCATGGCTCCCTGCGATTCAGTAGAATAGCGGCTGTCCAGACGCGAACTTGAATAATAGAAATACTGTACAAGGCATAGTTACTCTCTTCTACGCTTGGTGCGCTAGTTACGCGTCTCGTAGTTAGGATGTGTACTTACTTGCGCAAGAAACTTTTTGACAATTTAACGAATTATTTTTATTAAATCTATCTTTTAATGCACAAAAATTTTTGTTACAAATGAATTTTAAGAAGATTATTTGTAGATAAATAATTATTTATTTTTGGATTTATTCCTGAAAGTTCAGCTATTTAAAAATTTTCTGCTAAAAATGTTTTAACAAATTTAAAATAAACAAATAATAATAATAATAATAATAAAATAGATTTTGTATATATATATATATATATATTAAATTTTAGAAAAAGGTCATTAATTATAGACATAAAAATCTGTTTGAAATAAGCCAAATAATAATAATAATAAAGAAAAGAGTAAACTGTATATAAGGAATATTTAATTATTGTGCTTGAAAAAACAAATCCATATTCGAAATCATTTTAAGTATGTATTACATTAGCATCTGAAATATTTTTTTATTTATTTTATTTTATTTTATTTTAATAATATCTACACTTTGTACGCACATTAAAAATTTTTCTTTATGTAATTTTCTTTTTCTTTTACTTTTTTTTTTTAATAATTATCTTAGTTATTTTTATGATACATATGCAATGAAACTCATTAATAATTATTATACTGACATTTCTTGAAAATTATTCCAAAAATAAATAAATAAATATTTAAAAAAAAAAAATTGGGGGAAAAAAAAGTTCTAATGCTCCCTGCTAATTAATTCTTAATTATTCCCCCACCCCCCATCTTTTTGCTCCACTTATGGCCAAAAGGTTCTGCTCCCCAAGCTGGTAGATGGTAGATGTCGGGTTCAAAGCCATGTTGCGATCGTCGATCCAGCCATTCTGATTTATTCGCAATCTTTTCCAATACTTGCTTAAATGCGGGATAGAATTTTAAAAAAATTATATTTACATTATCCCTAATAGCAAAACAATTTGTTATTTAATAATATCTACTTCTTGTACTTTTTTTTTTTTTTTTTTTTTTTTTTAATTACTGTTTTATACACACATATATATAATTATTATACCTATGCAGTGAAATATAGTAATTAGATAAAGTATTTAAATGCTATTGTGTTCCCTCAGACACATACACATATCTTTATAAAAACAAAAAAATGAATTCAGGAGACCACAAAACGTTTAAATATACCAAAACCCCACAGTGGATTGTTATTTTTTTTTCATGGGTACAATATTTACCTTACATAGTATATGTTTGAAAAGTAAAAATGAATTCAGGAGACCTTAAAACGTATAGATATACCAAATTCTCATAGTTCGATTTTCTTCAAAATTAAAAGTATTTTCTAACATAATTTTTATATAACTTTTTTAACTTCTCAACATATACTAAAGTGATAAATCTTTATTTGTGAATAACAACTCTAAAATAGTACACAAATGAAAAAGGAAAATTATGAACATTATAATAATTTTTATTTTCCGTACATACATATTTAAGGAAAATATTGTAACCATGTCAAAAATCTGACTTTGAAATTTTAATGCTTTTATATGTTTTGAGGTGCCCTTAGTTCATTTTAAGTCATTATAGATTTTTCTTCTTTTCTTTTTCTTTTATACATAATCTCAGAATTATAAAAAATCTGCATGCATACGCATTTCAATGAAACAAAATTACGTATATTAAAATTTTACTAGGACTAATTAAATTAAATATAATTCAAAATTTTTAATATTTAAAAAATGTTTCCTTCTAACTAATTTTTCTTTACTTCTCTCGATTTTAGAGTATTACAATTTAAAATTATGTGGTTGTGTGGTTTAAGCTGATTATTACACTAAGGTCCTAGTCTTATAGGTGTAATGCCCTCCGTAGGGCTCTTACATTGCAGGCAGCCATGCTACTCATAAATAATGTCCATTCACGCCTTTATAGAAGATTTCTGAAAGCTGATAAATTTCAAATTCGCTTTATCTCTTCTATTAAGCTGCAGAAAATTCATATATAGTTGAAGGTATTGCATAAATAAACAGAATTATAATAGCATTAAAATATTTACCATTCATCTTCAAAAGGGCACTGGCACAGCTGCTAACCTAATCTGGAGTATTGTTAGTACCCGCCCTTTTTCCACACCACTTGACTTTTAACGCAATTATTAGGCTTTAGCTGCAAAAACTCATCCCGAAAATTCTTTAGCAAAAATAATTTAAATAAAAAATTTAATTGAAAAATTAATTCAAAATTTAATTTAATTCCTGCAATTATTAGCCCTAACGGCATGGCTTATAGTAACACTAAAAAGGCCGAGGCTATTGCCGAAAGTCTTAGAAGTCAGTTTTCACCTCATTCGGACATTGTCAACCCAGGTTGTTTCCAGGAGGTTACCACTTGAAATCAAAATGTCACTTAAAAATTTCTTATCACGATAATTGTTGAAACACTGAATTAATTCGAACCAAAGTTAGACTGTGAAAGTATTATACAAATATCTTGAATGCTTTCGCTGGTCATGTTGCTCCTCCATTTTGCTTTCAAGATGTAGCGACTTAAAATTAGGCTGCCACTTGAAAATTTGTCTTCACAATAACTTTTGAAATATTGAACTAATTCGAACCAAATTTGGACAATGAACTTATGCTTAAAATATCTTGGAGAGTTCGTTCGATAACTTGTTCTGCCATTTTGTTTCCAAGTAGATGCCACTTGAAAATTTATCAACACGATAAATTTTTTAAATAGTACTTAATCAATTCGAACAAAAGTTGGACAGAGGACTTATCATTCAAATATCTTAAATGATTTCGCTGTGCAAGCTGCTCCGCAGTTTTGTTTCCGATTTGCGGTTACTTGAATGCTACCACTTGAAAATTTATTATCGCCATAACGTTTGAAATACTGAATTTCTTCGACTGTTGGACAATAGACTTATCTTACAAATATCTCAGATGTGTTATCTGAGCAACTTGTACTTCCATTTTATTTCCAAGTGGCGACTACTTGAAAATTTGATAACACGATAACTTTTGAAATTCTAAATTAATTCGAGCTAAACTTATAGAATAGGCTTATATTAGAAATGCTTTTGATTTGCCAACTACGTCCGCCATCTTGTTTCCAAATGCTGACCACTAGAAAATTTTAAATTCATGTATAAAAGACATTTATGATCCGATTTGCGTTAAACTCGATATGTACTGTCGAGGGAAAAAAAACTCAACATTTAAGGTAACTTCGTTTCTAATCAATGCAGAAAAATGAATAGATATCATTCGACGGGGAATGGTGAGTACTTTTAGAAAATGAAGTGAAATTTTGAATTAGGGATCGTCTACATATTAAAACGTGAAACGTATTAATATGTATTAATAATAAACGTCTACATATTAAAACTTTGCGAAAAAGTATATTGGTTATACATTTAACCTATATATATATATAAGAGAGAGAGAGAGAGAGAGAGTTATAAGCGCTGAAAGTTTGAAGGTGCTAATGTTAAATTCGTATCGCAATTTTTTATTAACATCTTCATAAAAAAATAACTTGACTATCATAACTTTTTTTTTTACGAGATACAGTAAAGAAACCCAAACATAATCCATGATCGCTTTTGATTCGGAAAAATATTTTTCACATTAACAAAAATTATAAATAATGACCTATACTAATTTCAAAGCTGCGAAGATTTTAAACTATTAAATCAGAATTGACATCAGTATTTTTAAATGGAATAAGTTATATATTTTTTCGAAGATTAATATTTCCGAAAACCGCTATAATATATATTTCCGGTTTGAAGTCTCACACCAAAAACAGTGTAACTATGTAATTTTTTCATAAAACGAATCCTAATGCTGAAAAATAAGGGTGTACAAATTTGCAACTCATTCTAATCATTAGTTTTCGAGATATAAATAAATCTTATTTTTGGAGAGGTTTACGGGGCCCATTTCTTATAAAGTTTTGTATAAGATAACAAAGAAAATCTTAAAAAGTAACGTATAAAATTAAACAAAATATGTTTAAGTTTTAATTAAGGGTCAAACTGTATACAACAACATCAAATGCAAAAAATAATGCAGAATTTCGAAAAAATATATAGTTTTTATTATTATAAAGTTTTTTTTTTTTTTTTTTTTTCATTCATTATTAATTAGATTTCTTCTAATATGTTCTAATTCTTCTAATAATTCTTCTTCTGCAGAGTTACTGTTTTGTAAAAACTTCTAGGGTTCGTAAATTCCGCTTTTTTTTTTTTTTTTTTTTTTTTTCAGAACACTTTCAAGTATGAGAAATTTCTGCCTCGTTTGGTACCTCTATCTTCTTAGAGAAACTTTATTGTATTTTTAAAGTAATGTATCGTGGTTAAACAGTATCGAAATTATTGTATATAATGGAAGCAAAAGGGCATAAATTTTTCATTTCTGAAAGGGTCCTAAAGAAAAGGCAAAGACTACGGTCCCTGAACTTCACTAATAAGAAAAATTCAGAAAATTTAGCAGTCCAGTATGGAATACCTCTTGTTAATATTATTATTATTAATCTTCGCATTGTTCAGTGGGAGAAAAGCTCAGCAAACGATTACTGAATTTTACTGTGTAAAAAAAGATAATAAATTAAGGGATTGCAAAAGACCTTGCAAGTCTTATCTAATTAATTTAATAAACTTCTAGAACTTTCAATTTTTTTAGCTGCGTTTTACACTATTTTATTATTTTTTTTTCAAATGTAAACCCTTCTTGTTTGTGGATAAGAAAGTATTATTTTATTATAACTAATAAAGTTGCTAACTTTTGTAATTTATTGTGAAGCATTGTCAGCCCCGCCTTTATATATATATACACGCCAATAATTTTCACGAATGATTATCTTCTTATTTAATTATTGTCACATATTAGAGAGAGATATTCTACAAAAATTCTGATACGAAAAGAAAAAGGAGCTAATAATGCTCCGGAATAAATTATAAAAATTGGCAACCCCGAGCTACACATGCAGTGTTTGATTGAGTAATTCTAACGTCATTGCTTGTGAAATATTTTCTCACAAGTTTTTGAAATATATTTTCTTTTTCCAAAGATAAGTTTTAATTTTTTGTAATACAATACAATAAACAAATAAGTATCTATCGAATCTTAATTATTCTTCCCTTTTAGCCTTATGAATTCGAAAATTTCTCTATTCTTACAAAAAGTTAAACAATTCAATCTTTAAGCTGTTTCCAACGCTGTTGCAAGTCTCAGTTCTTAACTTAACCCCTCCCTTCTCGCTCCCGTGATATTTACGGGCAGCCACCCCACCACGCCCCACCTGTAATATTTTAGGGTACTTAAAAGCACCAGCCAGTACCAAACTATATATAATGTATTTGAAAATATGTACAGAATAAATATATATATTATTCATATACCCACACAACACACTTCATCCCGATTAGGTTGATATTACGTAATCGCGATCAAATATTACGTCCCATTACGTTGAAATTTGCTATCTGCTTTGGTTGATTTTTGGTTGAAATGTCACAAGCAAAGTTGTAACATGGCCCCAAATGAGACTTAGTTGGTACGTAATATCAACCTACTTGTTATGTAAGACATCCAGAGTTTGTTCAATTCATGTAAAATCAACCAAATTTGGATGTAAATGCAACATTGTGTTTTCAGCCATTTCATGTAATATCAACTAGATTTGGATGTAAAATATACATCCAGATCTCATCTAAATCATGTAAAATCAACCAAAATTGAACATGGAATATACATCTAGATTTCATCCAGGTTTTATAGAAATTACGTAAAATCAACATAGCTGATGCATTTTTCTTTTCTTCTTTCTTTCTCTTTTAAGAATTTTAATGCACTTATTTTAAACAGGGGAACCAAAAGCATTGACCTTGTTTTTTATAATGCAGAGATTAATTTTAAACATAAATGTGATATTGATTTTCAACATCAGGATTTAAAAATATATGCTTAAAATCAATACCTGTATATTTTTGTCTAAAATTAATATTTGCATAATAAAAAGCAAGACCAATGCTTTTGGCTTCCCTGTTTAAAATAAGTGCATTAAAATGCTTAAAAGAGAAAGAAAAAAAAAGAAAAATGCATCAGTTATGCTGATTTTATGTAACTTCTATAAAACTTGGGGATGAAATCTAAATGTATATTCCACATCCAATTTTGGTAGATTTTAATGGAATTCATTACCCAGGCAGAAAATTTGGCAAGATAGCTTTTTTTTTTTTTTTTTTTTCAGATAAAACTTTGTATATCATCTTATTAGAATATGAGACATATTTTACTCATTGCAAAATACTGTTTTTTTTTTTTGTACAGGCGACAATTATTATTTTTTCAAATTCCTTGAAAATTTCTAGTTGGTTTCATAAAATTCTGCACCAATTTTTACTTCCTCATACAAAGTATAAGGAATTATAGTAATCCCATTTGCGAAATGGATTTTGTATTTCACATTGCTCGAAAACGAATGATCGCTGAATGTTGCCAATTTATATGTGCGACTGTCATGATGTCTAGTTGTACACCGGCAAGTGTCGTCTTAACACGAGCTCTCGTTTTAGCGATATAAGCGACTTTACACGATTTTTCGTGACGTCGTACGCATGTGTGTGTATGTCACATAACTCGAAAACGATTGGATATAGAAAGTTGCGAATTGGTACATAGGTTTGTTATAACATCCAGTTGTGCACCTCCCTTTTTGGACTTCGTATGATTTTCCGTTTTGGAGATATTTCAGAAAATTAGGTTATAAATGACCAAAAAGGTTTTGGCCATAATGTAACAAAAAACTTTAACTCAAAAACTGTTTGGACAAAAATTGCAATCGAATTTTAACTGACTTCCTGACTAGCTAGACATTTGAAATTTTCAGAAAAGCTCAGAACACGTTGACAATGCATTTTCTAAATATTTTTAGCCAACTGTTTTGGATACCTGCTGCCTTCAGCAGCTTTTATATGATTCAACAGAAAATTTATTTAACTACCCGACTAGCTAGACATTTGAAACTTTCACAATAGTTCAGAACACAGTGAAAATGCATTTTTTTAAAATACTTTTAGCCAACTGCTTAAGATACCTGCTGCCTTAGGCAGCGTTACCTGTACAAATCTTGCAATCAATTTTTAACTAACTTCCCCACTAATTAGACATTTGAAACTTTCAGGATAGCTCAGAACACAGTGACAATGCATTTTTTAAATATTTTTAGCAAATAGTTCTAGGCCACTGCTGCCCTCGGCAGCGTTTGTATGGTTCCAACAGAAAATTTATTTAACTAACTTCTCGACTAGCTAGACATTTGAAACTTTCAGAATAGTTCAGAACAGTGCGAAAATGCATTTTTAAAATACTTTTAGCCAATTGTTTCGGATCCGTGATGCCTTCAGCAGCGTTACCAGTACACATCTTGCAATGATTTTTAACTGACTTCCCGACTAGCTAGACATTTGAAGCTTTCAGAAAAGCCCAGAACCGGTTGTAAATGCATTTTTAAAATTATTTTTAGCCAACAAGCCAACTGTTTCAGATACCTGCTGCTTTCAGCAGCATTTATATGATTCAACAGAAAATTTATTTAACTAACTTTTGAACCAGCTAGACATTTGAAACTTTCAGAATAGTTCAGAACACAGTGAAAATGCATTTTAAAAATATTTTTAGAGAACTGTTTCGGGTCCCTGCTGCCTTCGGCAGCGTTTATACTGTTTCAAAAGAAAATTTATTTAACTAACTTCTCGACTAGCTAGACATTTGAAACTTCCAGAATAGTTCAGAACATGGTGAAAATGCATTTTTTTAATACTTTTAGAGAACTGTTTCAAGTCCCTGCTGCCTTCGGCAGCATTACAAGTACAAATCTTGCAATTGATTTTTAACTGACTTCTTGACTAGTTAGGCATTTGAAACTTTCAGAAAAGCTCAGAACACATTGACAATGCATTTTTAAAATATTTTTAGCCAACTGTCTCGGGTCTAATGATAATGCTTTTTAACATTATGTATATATTTCTAAAGGTGTATAAGGAAGTCATGTGGTGTCCACATCAGTTTTTTTCTTTTGCAGAAGTACAAGATCAGTATTGGTGGAATAAAATCTGAAATTAATCTTGGGAACAGGAGATTGTATGCAAAGCCTAACTATCTATTTCTTGTTGACTTGTAATATCATGCACTTTTAAAATTACATATTTTCTGAAAATCTGTTGATATTTTTGAAGATTACCTGCTATGAAAATTAACAGCATTTATTCTTAATATTAAAAAAGTGAAGATATTACAAAATCAAATGTCGTAAAGCAATAACAGAAGGTTTAATTGCAACATTAAATTTATATACATATATATATATATATTTTTTTTTACAAAAGAAAAGAAAAAAAATCTGATATAAGAGTAGGTTCTAGTAGCAGAAAGTACAGCATAGCAGAGAGCTCGGCAGATTAATTTAAAAACACACACACAAAAAAAAGCCAGACTTCAATAAAGTACTTAAATAATCTGGTGTATCACTCACACGACTTCGTCTTTCCCTGCATTTTAATATTATACAAGTAGATTGCTTAAGTCTTGAGATAAATAACGTAGGATAATAAAGTTCAATGTAATTCAAAAATAATTTAAAACTGGTTTAGGAATAGTTATTCGACATATAATTTTATGTAAGAGGGATACCAACCCCTCAAGCCCCGCTCAACAGTAGTGCTTAGAGTTATTTAAAAAAAAAAAAAAAAAAGGCTGTTATTAATTTGACTTCAAACTTACCAATTTTGATCAAACTGTTAAGTGGCAACTTAAAAAGTACTTCAAAATATCAAATTCTAATTTCATGCAGTTACTTTTTTGTACTTTCTCTTCCCACATAGGTAATGTATTGTTTATCAGTCAAATTTTTGAAAGTGTGTTTTTATCATATGTACACATTTTGAGGCCCCCTGATTCCAAAAACCATGTTTTTAGCGGTTAGTCTGAGTGTGTATCTGTTATCAACATATCTCAAGAACAAATAATAGCAGAAAGTTCAAACTTAGTATTCTAAATGCGTATCATATAGGGATGTTACAGTAAACTTTTCGTTGAGACCAAGCAAATGGATTGTGTACAGGAACATCCAAGTGAATTCAAATACATTGTCTAAGGGAAAATATCTGGCAAATACAGTGTAACATCTACAGGCTGACTTAACCAAAATGGAATATATATATATATATATTTTAATTCTTAAAAGCATGTTTTGTGTAGATTGTGGTATGAAAATTATTCATCATTCATTTACAAGGCCAATTAAAGTATTTAGATGGGGCTATACTTGGAGGAATCATAATTCCTTTTGCGTTAAATGCTTTTCAAAGAAGACTAATTTTTAATATAAAGTATTCTTAATAGTGCATATTGATTATAGACTATACAGGGATACTCAGAATTAAGCAAAATGTTCTTTTCTATTGAATCTAATTAACAGAAGTGGTTTGTATATTTTACTGTGGTGCCGGACACTGCACAATTAATGTTTCATATGCATAGTGTAAATAAAGTAATTTTTGAAGTTTTATTTTCAACTTTGTTTTTTGTATTATATCATGTTTTGAAGTGGCCTGATTACGAAAGTCCAATTTTTAGCAGTTGATCTGTATGCTGTATGTGTATCTGTTATCGCATAACTTAATAGTAAATAACTGCAGGAAATTCAAATTTAGCACTTTGAATTTCATATTAGGTTACTGGCAAAAATTTTATAAAGACTGGCAAGTTTGAAGGTAAATTAATAATAGCCTAGTTTTTTTTTTTTGTTTTTTTTTAATAATTCTATGCACAAAACTGCATATCAAATAAAATTGTTTTTAAAACTATTTTAGAATGTTCTAAAAGTATATTGAATTTTATTATCTCATGCTATTGAACTTAAAATTTAATATGCAATCAATCATTATAATATTGAAATGCAGGGGAAGAGAAAGTGATGTGTGTGACACACCAGATTTTTTAAGATATGGTAATATAAATACATACAGATTAATCACTAAAAATTGGACTTTTGTGTAATCAGGTTACCTCAAAACATGATATTATACAAGAAAAAACAAATTTAAATTTCAAAAATTACTTTTTTTACAGTATGAATCTGAAAAACTAATTTTTCTTTCTGAGCAGTGTTCGTCAACACAGTAACGTGCATCGAAGCACTCTCATCAATTACACTAAATATAAAAGAACATTTAGCTCAATTTTTGGTAGCTCTGTTGTCATATTGTCTATAAACAATATTGTGTACTTAAATTTAGTCCCAATCAAAAAACACCTAACAAAAAATGAATTACTATTCCAGCAATTTTCAAGTATAGCTAGGCTGACCTGATCAAAATACCTTTATAATAGAGAAGCGTTAAAAATTGCTACAATTATCCAATTATGGGTGTATTTTTTCATTCCTAATACATAAGGACTAAAAATAAAGTATTACTGATTAATAATTTACTTTCTACAATTATTTAAAACTTAGAAAAATGCCTTCAAAAAAAAAAAAAAAAAAGGAAGTCCCCATTTGTCCCCAGAAAATGGAGACGTTTGGTCAATATAAGTATAGCCCCAAATATCCAAATATTTTGGGTAGCCCTGTAAACAAAAGATGAATGATTTCCATATCACAATATACACAAAACATGTTTTTATGCATTATAAAAAAAATTGTTTAAGTCAGCTTAATGCTGTTACACTGTACTTACTCGAAATTTTTCCAAGGATAATATGTTTGAATTCTCTTGGATGCCCTTGTACACGAACTACTTGCTTGATCTCAAAGAAAAGTTTAGTGTAGCGTCCCTATATGATGCGCATTTTGTTTATTACAGTTTGGACTTCTGCTACTATTTGTTCTAGAGATATGTTGATAACAGACAAATATACAGACTAACTGCTAAAAACATGATTTTCAGATTCAGGGGACCTCAAAACATTTAAATTCAACAAAAACTCAATTTCAGCTATTTGATTCAAAAAAAAAAAAAAAAAAAAAAAAAAACTTTCTCTACCATGTATACAGATAAGAAAAGTAATACAATTTACATCATGTCTCTAGATTACTGTTCTTTTGTACATTCTTTGTTTTCTTTTTATATGCAGATATTACTTAATTTATTAATTGCTAATAGCTTAATGTGATTTAAAACTTAGTTTAGCAGTTCTATACTGCAGTCTGCAAATCATTACAAAAAATTCTGTCTGTTGGGGAGTAACCCCCCCCCCCCCAACACACAAATATAAAAAAGTATCCCTGCAGTTTTAAATTCATAAAATAGATAATTAGCCTTATCCCCTAGTAATAGCAATATTACTTATACTCTACAAATATAAATATGTAAAGAAAATATTGTAATCATGACAAAAATTTTACTTTGAGATTTTGGTATTTCGATAGGCTTTGAGGTCTCAAGAGTTCATTTTTGCTATTTTCACGATACTATATGCATGTGTGTGTAGTATATATGTGTGAGTGAACATGATAGCATCTGAATGCATTGATGAATTTACCTGAATGTTGGTATATATGCTATAGGTCACCGTAACACAAGACCTAATGATTTTGGAGTATCTAGTGCTTAGTTATTTTATAGTGACACAATGCGAAATTCTTTAACATTATGATCTACAGGCTCAAATTCTTTAAAGTACAATAATGTTAAAGAACACACTATATGGAGAAAATTACTCAAATGCCCTATTATAATTTTCTCTTCTCTTCATTTAACAACTTCGCTTACTTTAATTTATCAGAAAGTCAAACAGAGTCACTCCAGATTTTTTCATATAAAATTAATTTAGCATACATGGATCACCCACTGAGCATAACCTAATCTAAAAGAATCACATCTTTAATAGTAAAATTTATGTCTATAAATAACAAGTGTTTTCTTTAATTAACAACTAATGAACATTAATTATTATTCACCTAATTCCTTGTAAATAATTTTGAGCAATTTTTTAAATAACATTTTTTGAACCTTTCTCATGATTTTTGAATTGCTACAACTTTGTCTTAAAAGCTTATAATAAAAACATTACATTCTTCCAATTTACATTAAACTGATATGGATCACAAATATGTCAAATGGAGACACAGAATCCAAATTAGAAAAATGCATCAATTCCACATTTTACTATTACTAAAAAACATGAAACTTTTATACTGTAATTAAAGATAAAACTTAATAGCTTTATTCAGAGCTAATATATATAGCATTATTTCCAGATCCAGAACTTCCTCAGCACATGTTTTAGGTGATGTTGACAGTTGAAACTGATTTTTTGTCACTCTCCTTTTTTGATCTCAGTAAATGGCACCACTTTCAGTGTAGGACCAGAACTGGTTCATTATAGATGCAGCTACAAACCGGTTCCAGGCATAGACTGAATGTGACACCATCCACTGAGATCTGAAGTATTTTGGAGAACTTTCCGAACCAAAAATTTTTTTCCGTCTCCAGAAATTAGAGCAAAAATCGGTTCAAATGTTGTGCAAAAAGTTTTTATGTAATAGCAGCATAAGTGTACTGTATATACAATTTTCAAATATTTTAAATACCACCATATAAATTTTATCTTTATGAACATATCCATTCCCATTGTCTCTCTAAGTTGCATCCCCTTTTGATGCTCAAAGGACTTGACTCTTGGGGGTACATACAAATGAAACACTTCCAGTTGCAAAGCCATTTGCAGGCGTTCCAAATGTATGACTGCAGTCGGCAGCAAAAGTATCCGAGCACTAGCAAAAATTCCTATGTGAAAAAAGCACACTTGACACTGTTTTGTTAAATAAATCCTTGTCGAATCATGTTCTTAGACTGACTAAGAACAGGATTCGACAAGGATTTATTTAACAAATCTGCATTAAGTGTACTTTTTTTACATAGGAATTTTCGCTAGTGCTCTGTTACTTTTGTTGCCGACTGTTTTTGCAAAAAACTTGCAAAATTTACGTCATCGAAATTGCAAGCGTTCCGTTTGTATGTAACCCTTGACTTTTTTTTTTTTTTTTTTTTTTTTAGCAGCATTTCATACCACCTGGCATTCAACAAAGTTGGATCACATTAATTACATGCAGTTAAATTCCTGATTACCTCCATGTTTTCTCATTGTGATGCATAATGGTGATCGTGAAGTAAAACTGTAAAGTTAATCACTAATTCAAATCACTGTAATTAATATGATCCAACTTTTTTGGACGACAGGTTGTATCAATGAAATGCAGCTAAAAAGAAGCCAAGAATCAAGTCTCAGTGAACGTCAATATTAGAAACAAAATTAAACTCAGTGCAATTATTAGATAAAATATAAAAACAAGAGAAAAAATTTAGAAAGTACTTACGTAGCTTAAAAACACACATATTTTTACCAAAACTGATTTGCTTTTTTTTTTACATATGCTTATATATATACATATACATACATACGTATTTTCTATTTGATTAAACATATTAATTTTATTTGTGCTTTGTTCCATATGCTGAATTTGTTTTAATTACTACAAATTGTGGACTGTTCGGCAAGATACAACGAAGGACTGACTTCCAACCTACCTGTATTGGTTTGAGATTCAAATTTCAAAAAGAATCAAAAGAAACAATATGTATTTATGCATTTTTATTTAAAAAATTACATAAAATTTCTTTATTTGCATAGCGAAGCTAATTGAACATTACTAATTTAATTCAACATCTAATGTTTTTCTCTGTAATAGACAAGTTCTCGCAGCACCTGCAGAGAGAGAAAATAAAAAACATTTCAAAAGGAAAAATAAATAAATAAATAAAAACTGACAGTTATGTTCTCCCATAAACCAAAAATTATATTCAATAACAATATGCAAGTTGTGGTATTTATAAGAAACAATTTTGTATGATTATTTAATTGAAACCAATCAGTTTTGAATTTTCTCATCTACAATAAGTACTAGATTTTTCAATAATACGAGTAAATCTTCATATATAAAAAAGACAGTGTCTGGATGTGTGTCTCCAGACAGCATAACACTAAAATGGTAATAAGGACAGTCATGTGATTCAACACGAAGATACTTACTGAGATGTCCTAGTACATTATGAAGCCCAATTTTTCAAATTTTTCATCATTTTTTAATTAATTGAAACATGATAATAATAACCTTATATTAACTTTAAATTAGTTGACAAACATATTAAAATTAAACGTGAATAATAATAATAATTATAAGAGAACATCATTATAGCTTAAAAATTTTGAAACAATTATTGATAAACGTTAATATATATACTTCATGATGCTAAAAACAAACAGCTATTAAAGGTTAGTTCTATTATAATTAATTTTTTCTAATTATTTTTTATATTTTTACTGTGAAATTGTAGGTAATAAACTGTCAATGATATCACATTTGACTGAATAGCACTCTAAACTCTACGAATCAAATTTTATTTTATAAGCTTTATTTATCCTAGGCTTATTGCTTCCTAGGTGATTTTTTTTAACATGATTTATACAGATCACATAATGCAATGATCTCTATCCAAATGTATGGAAAAAAATATAAATTATTTTAAAAGCTACTAAAAAACAGAAAAAGAAAAGCAGTTCTGCAGACTATGGAATATATTTTCCTTTACATTTATTGCCCAGAGGGGACAAGTTTTCACCATGGGTATCTTTTAAAAGAGCTTATCAATACCTTTAGTGTGATAGTGCCACCACAAGACTTTCTTCTGTATATTTTAATTATACACCAAAATCATAAAATAGAAATTTATTAAATTATTTTCCATATAAATGTAGACGATTTTTATGTGACAGAGTTAGATCACTACAGGAAACGAAGTTCTCAGATGCACATTTCCCCCCCCCCCTAATTTATTACTACTATTATCAATAATTTATATTAATTTTACAATCATTGATTAACAATTATTAATTAACAATTAATTTTATAATTACATTGTTTAAAATAACTCATTTTGTAGAGTTATATGAAATTTTGTTTTGTTCATGTTAAAAATTTAGAAATAATGGGATTACAGCCCGACCTGTTGAACAATTGATCGCCAAATCTAATCTGTATCAGTTTATGTCAGGTTTCAACAAAATTCCAAGTATGGTTAAATTTCATTAATTGGTTAATGAGATGCAGTGTCTACTACATTAGTGATACACACACACACAGAGAGAGAGAAAGACTGACTGACAGACAGACATTTTCTAAAATCAGTTCAATCGTGATCAGAGCATCCTCAAACGTGTAAATCCATCAAAACTGGAGTTTGAAACTTTTTACTAATTCAATACTTTCTCTTTATATGCATACGAAAAAGAAAAAAAAAAAAAAAAAAAAAAAAAAAAAAAATAAGAAGAAGAAATGGCTGAACCACTGATCTGCGTTAATTTAAAACAACATTATCGATTTTTTTCTTTCATTTTTGCCATAAAAAACTTAGCAAAAAAAAAAAATCTTATTTTTACTGTCTTCTATGTTTGAAGGAAGTATTGGCTTTGTGAAAATTTTTAAACACTTTTTGATGTATTTACATGTTTTGAGATGTCCTGATCACAATTTGACTGCTTTTAGAAAATGTGTGTCTGTGTGTGTGTTACAAATTTTGTAGGTACTGTATCTCAAAACCCTTGAACGAAATTTGACGTTTGGAATTCGTTAATTTTCAATATGGGTATCTTCGAAAGAACTCGTCAACACTTTTAAAATGAATTATCAAACCATAGATCAGTGATAATTTATACTATGTTATTGATTTTTTCCATTTTTAATGAAAAAATAAATAAATGAAATAATGGGAAGAAAATTCATTTCTTCTCATGTCTGAACAAAACTGATTTTCTTTTGGCATTTAATATTAAACTACTTTCAGATAAAAATCGCCTGCATTCATCATGGAAAATAATTTTAATAAATTATAATTTAACAAATAATTTATATTAGGTAAATTTGTACAGGATTATATAGAAGAAAGACTTGTGATGGCCACAGCATACTAGTTAATATGATAAAAACGATGTTTTAAGAACTTTTGAATAGTAGCAATATAAAATTATACAATGCAAATAAATACCCTAATATGTATTACTAAAATTATAAATACTTTAAAAAAGTTATATACTTTTAAAAAGTTACAACCAAAGTAAACAATGAAATTTATAATAAAGTTTTTGTGCTTAAATAAAAAGTAATTTCAAAGAATAAAAAAAAAAAAACATTTGTCTATACTGCAAACAAGTAAAAAAAAAAAAAAAAAACTAAAATCCATAAAATTTTCAAATTTGCAGTCTCTGGTCCCAAGTGCTATGGATTTCTGGGAGTGGATTTCCTACTGCATACACATGATATAGCTAAAATTAATCAACTGAGGGAAACAAACATTTTTTTTTTGTGTGTGTGTGTGTGAAAATTGCAGCAGGTAGCCAAACAGTGGCCATTGTGGTGGCTACCCGCAGCAAATTTATTAGTGGCTAATTCTTCAGTAGTAACTGACCATGCGGCCAGAGCTAATTTTGCCTTGTAAAGCTAATGAATAAAAACTTTGTATGCAAACGCTATTAATTGAGAATCTTGCAACAGGGTTGTAGTGATTTAAATCAATTGATTTAAAAAGTAAAAAAATAAAAACTATCACTGATTTAAATCACTTTTTTTACATATTAAAGTTAATGGCTTTAGTGGAATGAAACTGTACATCCAGCTTTTAAAAAATGTGGTTTTTAAATATTTCTTATAGAAATTTAAAAATATAATTTGTAAAATATAACAAAATATTATTAAACAAGCTAATATTTATATTGGATACCTTGACTTTAGATTCGTCTCTACTAAGCAACATTGATAAATAAAAAAATAAATTATACCTTAATTTTCTTAATTATTTATACATTTTAACCATTTATTATATTTTAATTATTTATACAAGCACAACCTTATGACTGATGTATGAATTATAAATATTTAGTTAGTGTAGAATTAATTGATTAACCCTCGCTTTCCCAAGATCATGGCATTACTGCAAAAAAATTGCTTTCAGGTGCCGCTTGACACACTTGGCGAAAATCACCAGCACAACACCTTTTTATATCGTTTAGAAGTTGCAAAATTCCACTGGTTATGTTTGCTATCTGTGGCGAATTAGCACACTTTTTGAATGAGGCGTGCTTAACTAGATTTCAACTTCAAAATGACCCCATCTTGGGAAAGCGAGGATTAATATATATATAATATGATAGTTTGTCTCTGCCAGCCTTGCAGTTGATATTTACAAAAGAAAACATTTTCTTGCTTATTTATAGTTCTCATATCAGTTTACATCTTTTAATATTGGCACACATATTTTAAAAATAATGGCATATTTTACATTGTAGTGTTTAAAAAGCCCTGAAGCCCAGCACCTGACTTATGGCAGAGCATTCAGGGCACATGCCTTGGGCCTTCAAGAAATTCCACCATACATTTAAAAAAATAGTTAGAATGAAAATTTTCTGTAATGATCGATAATTTTCATTTTTTCGTCAACAAATGGAAATAGTATTGTGCTGTGTGCCTCTTATTTGTCCTACCATATTTGAAAAAAAAAAAAAAAAAAATCAATACAAATAAAGTGATGTTAAAAGGGTAGGTATTTACAATCCTCTGGAATAAATTAAACTGTTGGCATGTTTGCAATGCTGTCTAATTTAGTGCATGAATCAGTTTACAGATAGTACATTGGCTTCATCATAAGTTACACTTTTTTGTTTATTGATTTTTTATCCTATTATATAAAAAATACATTTTTTTTTTTTTAACTAATTGTGAATATTTCCATTGTGTGCGCTATGGAAATTGATCATTGTTTGTATTATTTCGAACAATATATACTTTGCCGTAAAATGATAGTATGTTAAGTTATCAGTTATTTAAATATAGATAATCAGTGTTTAATCATTTGGTAAACTGTATAATCATGTGCAGAAAAAAATATTTACCTTTAAAATATCTTCTCTGTATAGATTAATAGAATAGAGGATTATAAATATTAAAGTTTCAGAAGAAAGGGCCCATTAAACATGAGTGCCCTAGGCCTCCGCAGGAATAAATCGGTCCCTGCTGAAGCCTCCAAATTTTTTTTAAAAACTCCATAACCATTAAATTTAATTATATATAATCAGTTACATACAGTTCAAGGCAGCTGTCACTGCTTGTTTAATGAATTGTCCCGACTCAATATAGAAAAGTTATAAGAATAAGTGAAAGTATTAAGATGGTAATGAAAATGTGAATTTTGTTAATGGGTATAGTGTGAAAAAATTTTCTTGATTCAAATTATATTAGTTTAGCCTAAATATAAGTTTTTTAAGATATCCTACTTTTTTTTTTCTTAACTCCTTATTCTCTTTATTTTGTTTGGGAAGTGTGAGTAAAAGTTTCCTCTTAATACATTGTTTCAGTTATGATGTCATTTTCCCTAATAAATTACCCTTTTCCAAAATTATTTTATCCGTTCCATAGCATGGATAAGATTTTAGTGTGGGCGAGGGTAATTCCCGATCAAAAAACACAAACATCTAAATAACTCTAAAAATATCACAATTGATGTTAACCAAATTTAGCATGGTTAAAGCTTTATCATGTGTTTATTCAATAAAATATAGACTTTGATTAAAATGTTTTAAAAGTTTGTTTAATTGAAAAAATTCATTGATCAGTAATTGCCCCAGCAACCGGGTAAATATCGATCGCACCCCGACTCAGGGCAATTACGGATCAGGACATTTTTTGTTCAAATGATAGCTATATTGATTAATTTGGACTACAAATAATGTCATTTTTAACATAAACCTGATTTTAATTACATATTATCAGGAGCAGGGTTTAAACTGCCATTCATTTTTTTAGCATTTTGCTAAAAGGTATCATATTTTGCTAAAACAAGTCGGTCAGAATTTCGCTAAAATGCTAAAACTGGATAACTGTATAAAATATCTCTATATAATAATTCAGAATTTTATTTTATTTTATTTTTATTTTTTTGTAATATTTGCAGGCAAAAACTACGAAAGGACTGAAATTATTGGGAATCCTTATTTATATAGTAATTTGGATTTATTTTTAATTTTCAATGATTGAATTTAAATGCAAAAATATTTAAAAGTATGTTAGAATTCAGAATTTGCTTCATAGAAGCATTTTTAGCACTAGTATTTCACGATTATCTACCACTACACTTTACTTGATTTTTAATTTGCTTTTTCATTTTACACATATGATATGAATACCTCTTTTTCCATTGATAAAATTAGGGGTGGGAATCGATTAAGAGTTTTAACTGGGTTAATCGTAGTTCAATAATCGATTAATCGGTCGATTAATCGGATTTTTAATCGGTTATCATTTTTCTTTATATAATTTTATTTCAATGATAAATAAAACTCTCATATTGTATATATATATATATATATATATATATATATATATTATTCATAAGTTTGACATTTTTTTTTTTCAAGAATTTTTGTCTAATCAATTATATCTGTTTCATAATTGAAATTTAAATCAATTTTCAGAGTAATAATTGGTGATTTTAAGTGTTAATTTTATATAAATATTTTCACTTGTTCATTTTTTTTTTAATTTATGAATTCATTTTTCGATTCATTTTGAAAGAAACATTAAATAAATTTACACATATTTTATTTTTAAATTGCATTGTCCATCTTGCTTGTCACTATTTTTAAATGAATTCTCAAAATTTCATATCTTTATCATAAAAATCTCAAATTCTTATATTTTAGTTCTTCTTTGTCACTTCGGACTAGAACACAGAATGTTAATTTCTGTTTCTACTTCAATAGTTACTACCAGCAATTCTGAACAGACAATAAACGCTTGAAGATATGTAACTCTGTTGACATTTCCCCCATCAGACGGATAGTGGAAATCTCAATCCCCCCTTTTATTTTATTCTTTGGCATTTCTATTTTTTGAAAACTTCTTGTTTCTGAGAATACTATTACCCTACCCAACACATTCTGTAGAAGGCTACAGACAGGTCATGTTGCTCCAGCATGCACATTAAGCGGAATTTTGTTTAATAACCCGTTAGTAGTCGCTAGTTGGTCGATTTGCCGCCCATCCTTCAGTGTTGCTAGATTTTTTTATTCAATAGTCACCAAAAATTTTTAGAAGTAACATTTGATATACATAAAACGCGAATAAAATCGAAGGAACGTCGATCACATCACTTCTTAAAATTATTGGTGAGAGTTAAATAAAAAGTCCGCAATCTGTAATAGGTGGCGCTGTCTATAGCGACTACTAACGGGTTAACTGCCCTCGCCCTTTTCTCTATCAACAAAAGTGCAGCAACTTCTTTTGAGAGATTTTATTTTTATTCATTCATTTATTTATTGTTATTATGATTATTATTGTTTTGCTTTTTCATTATTTGATGGATGTTTCTTAGAATGTTTGTTAGCAAAATATGTGAAAAAATATTTTGTAGGTAGAACATTTTTACTATAATTCGTAGTTTGAAAATTTTAATCGGATTTTGAAAATTTTTAATCGAATTAATCGATCCGATTAACTTGATTAAAAAAATTGATCGGGACTAAGCATTGATCGATTAACCGAACCGATTAATCGGCACAGCCCTAGATAAAATCAAAACATAGTTTCCCTGATTCATATTTTTAAAGTCACAAATATGGATGCTTGGTTAAAATCATCAATGAACAAAAGGAATAGAAAACAAAACTGAGGATAACAAAGCTAAGTAAAAGAAATCAATGGTATCCAAAGAATTAACTTTCGAAAAAACTAAAATAGTGCTTGCCTATTTTCGCTAAAATGCTAAAGTAATTTTTTTGCCAGGTTAAACCCTGATCAGGAGTCAATCCATGTTTTAATTTTTGGGTCCCTTTTTTGTGAAAAACAAAATATTTTTGTGAAATATAAAATATTTTTGTGAAAAAGTAAAATATTGTGTAAAATCTTCAGTTTTTACAATCACTTTATGTTTAATATCAAGTTAATAGAGTTTCGTTGAGCCAAATTAAGGCATAAATTAAAAATAATACTGAAAATATGAAAACAATTAATAAAAGGATCCTTTTTATAAAACAAAAAATCTTGTGAAGGGACTCATTTTATAAATTTGAATTTTGTGAAGGGTCCCTTTGTATGGATTTGAATTTTGTGAAGGGTCCCTTTGTATGGATTTGAATTTTGTGAAGGGTACCTTTTTATGAATTTGAATTTTCTGAAGGGCTCCTTTTTACTGTGTGGAATTTTGTGAAGGAGCCGCAAAAGGGACCCAAATTTTGCCTGGATCGACCCCTGATTATAAATGTTTTTTTTTTTTTTTTTTTTAATAAGCATAGTAGTTAATTTACTATTTTTATTTGTTTTGAAATTACATCCAAACTTATTGGCAAAACACTTTATAACATTTAAAAGCATAATGTATATAGCATTACTGTCCTAATTTTATTATATATTTTATTTCAACCATGCATTTTTATTATATCCTTAATAAATAAAACCATTTATTATTATTACAGTTTATTTTTTACTATGAAATAAAGATAAACTACTACGTTTTTGATATGAACTTTTCTTTGATTTATAGTTAAGTATTGCAATTACCCATTAAAAATATTTCAGTTTTATTATATATTTTAATTTAAACATTTAGTTATAAAAAAAACCATTTACTGTTATTACAGTTTTTTTTTACTATGAAATAAAGATAAAATAGTTGGCTTTCATTTGAACTTTTCTTTGATTTAATGTATTGAAGTTAACAGTTAAAAATAAATAACTTTTTATGTAACTGTATAATTTAAATCACAAGTGTGTACAATAAAATACAATTTAATTTATTAGCATTCAGTACAATACTTAGTAATCTTGATCTTAATTAGTCATTAGTCATGCTTACTACAAAATTTTGAAATAGCTTGAAAGATAATTTTGATTTTGATATGAAACCTATAACAAAACCGGTTTTAATTTTAAGCAAAATACATATTATGATTTTTTGATGTGCATTAATGAATATATATTATAGATGCACACTACATATATGTACATTGATAAATATGTCTAAAATAATTTTAAACATAGGTAAAAAAAGAATCTGTTGTATAAATCAATATAGTTGTATAACCAGTATACTAAATTACAGAAACATTATTAACGTAATTTAAAAGCTTATATTATATCTGTACTGATAAGTATAAAGGATTTAAGTGCATATTCTTGATTTTTCAGGAGACGAAAAATAAAGTTAAACTAACTAAAAACTAATGAGCAGAATCGATTAGGAAAAAGGGATTATGTTGATTTATACACTATATACCGTTAAGTGATTGTCAATCTTCATTTAATAAAGGGAAAAATTGAATTAAATATTTTATACTAAAGATTAATGCTAAATTTCTAACTTGAATCTTTTTTTACCAATGGATTTTCTCAAAGACTAAAGGACACGGATTTAAATCCTTTATACCAATTGATAGAGAATTTTTTTCTGAGTCTGACTATGTACTTAACTCAAAATCGACATTTTTGGACTTAAATCCTTTATACTTATCAGTACAGATATATAGTTGTAAAATAACATAAAAAAAAAAAAAAAAAAAAAAATAGAAATGTTGTGCCACTAAGAATCTAAGTAAAATGTGTGATTTTCAGAAACAATCTTTTTTCAAGATGCTTTTGTAGCAGTTTAATATATATTTTTATTTATTAATTTTCAGCAAAGATGGCGACTTTTTTTTATTTTGTACATTAAACTACAATGTTCTCGAATTGTTAACAATACTTTCTAATTTTTGTTTAAGCATACTATTATAAGCTGCGTGAACATTAATTAACCTAGAAACACATTGATCGAGAATTACCGCAGTCCACCAGACTTTCTTTATTTCAATACATTATAGTACTACAAATTCTCAGGTTGAGTGGCTCGTACTACAGCATTTGTGACTGTTATAAGATTATTTCTTATATTATAATGATACTAATTTGAATAGAAATATTGGTAATAAATGCCTACATGGATTTTTTCTATCGGAATAGAATATTATTTATAATTTAAGTAAAATGATTGATAGTGTAAATATTTACATATATATACATAAAAATACACAGAATAAAATACAAGTGTTGCACAATAATGTATGAATAGTTTTAAAAAATCATTAAAATCAAATAAATCTTGATTTAAAAAAAAAAAAGAACAGTCTTGCAATGATTAGTACTGAGTTATATGCAGAAAGTCTTACTTATGAACTTGCAATTTAAACTGAAGGGCTGCTAGGAGACTGCAGGCCAAAGCTAGATTCCTTACATATTCATTAACATCTTAAATAAATAATCTGGGAAGAAAAATACAAAAGGCCAAAATTAAAAAAAAAAATAGCTTATATTGTATACAGGATGAAAAAGAAGAAAAAAAAAAAAAAAAAACATTTCAGAGTTTACATTCCAACTGTAGGAGGAAAAAACATATCATGAGTAATAGTTTACATTTAATAATTACCTCCAAGAAAAATCTAATTTTTAAAAACAAAATTTAAGCCTAATCAAAAATACCATCAACACGAAGTTACAATTTTCATAGTTTACATAATGTTAACTGTAATTTTGAACTTTATATAAATATACGTATACACATGTGCACAGGAAGAATTTTTTATCTATCTACAATAAAACAAAATTCTGCAATCAGAGAATCAGGTCTGGTATAATCAGAGATCAGGTCTGGTATAATAAAAAGAAATAATATAATTCATAAAATGTGCAAAATTTACATTTACAAAGGAGAAAGTATAACTCTTTAGCTACGGCATTGATTTATTATTAAGTGTATCCCATTTATGGATTGTTAAATTAACAGTGTTGGCTCAACTGTTTCTGCTATTGGTATTAACACATAAATAGCAGAAGACTAAAAATACCAATTTAAAATCATTAAATAAAAAGTGAGAGAATGAGAAATTAATGGTTTGGCTTCTCTTCTAATTGTAACTTGCACATATATATTTAATATATGTGCAATAAATATAATATTTACAACATTTAGAAAAAAATTACTCTTGAGAAAAACATAACTAAATTTAATAAATTAAAGAGTATACATATTGTAGATAAGAGATTCAAAACAGAGAAAGAGAAATTAATGGTTTGGCTTTTAATTGTAAATTGCACATATATAATATTTAATATATATAAATATATAATATTTACAATATTTAGGAAAAAAAATTACTCGTGAAAAATAAGTTAAAGAGTATACATATTCTAGATAAGAAAATCCAAACCAGTACAAGCAGTTCATTAGAAATCTTTGTTTATTCTCATTTTCTATGGTTCGTTCGAAAATTTTACTGTTGTTATTGACATAAGCAGGGATGGAACACGGGCGCAGAATTCATACCGGAATCCGTTTAAGAAATTTCTCTACCTATAATATCGTTGATTTAAGAAGTAGAAAATTTTCTTACATTGATAGTGGTATGAATTCTGCGCCCGTGTTCCAACCCTGCATAAGTTAACTTCAGAATTACTGAATTTCTCATACTTAAATAACAACTTTCATTAATGAAATCAATCTTAATTTTTTTTTTTTTATAATTTGAGAGAGTTAAATAAAACTACAACAGTTTTAAAATAAATTTAAGCTTTCATGAACACATTTTTGCATTGTTTATCAAAGTTAATCAACTGATAAAGGCATGCTTGAATGGTTAAAAAGCAATGGAAATTCCGATTAAGTTTACAAGAAAATACTTCTACAGATATTTCCATTCCTGCTTAAAATAAAAGAAAGGTCCATTAGGCCATGTAATAATATTTATGGATCGATAAATCAATGGATAAGAAATGATACACAACAAACAAAAACTAAAACCACCCATGAAATTAAATTTTACAAATAATAAACCTTTTCAGGTATAATAAGCATTATTACATTAAAGTCAAATATCAGAAATGAAAATAAAATAAAATTATTTTAGATACTTACATATGACAATTATTTTCAGATCGCATTCACATTCTGTATAGAACAAGAATGTAAAATCGTTGTCACAAGCTTGGAGACGGTGGACAATACAGCATATATGACGATATCTTCGAAATCTACAATCATAACATTAATTATACGACGCAATTATTTCTTCTTTCGCATTTTCACATAATCAAAATGACAACATGGCGGCGGGCGAAAGCGAAGCCACGGACGAGAGGAAAAGTGGAATGGTTGGTTGAATGCGCATGCCCAGTTGCTCGTTCCGTTTTAGTAAAAAGTACGCTGCATGCTTGTTGAATTCAACGTAAAAGGACACTTCATTGTGGCTCAATTGTGGAACACATTACTTCCAAGATATTTTTCTAATAATGTATGTCCAAATTTGGTTACTCACGACACATACTTTCAACATGATGGTTGAATTTATGTGAGCATGTGACAAAAATGGGATGTCAGTTCTCTGGAGGGACGTGTTTTCAACGTACGAGACGAGAAATGAACAAAATTTGGACGTATGTGCTGTGTGGGTATTTATTTTCAATCTATTTTTTTTTTTTTTTAACACAAATGATGATTTCATGGGCGTGTCTTTGAAAAATATGGGACCATTAAGGGTTAAACCTTTTCTAGACGCCAGCAGAACGTAAACCATATGCAAACTTTAAACAAAATGGACAGATAGGCAATACTGGAAAGTAACCTATAATTGGTTTTATGAATTGTTCTATATAACGGTAAAAATAAAGAAGAGAGATACACTTCTATCCATGATGTGGGAAAATCAGCATTTTACAAATATGGTCCACCAATAGCAAATTACAACAAAACGCACTCTGACTCTAGACGACAAAATGACGCTTACGACCGTTACAATTATTTATTTTGCCGTCTGCTGTCTCGAAGGGCGCTAACGACCTCGCTAGAAATTCCAGCACAGTACACTCGGTAGACTTTTGTTTATAAAGAAATCTAAAAAAAAAAATTCGCAAATGTATGACGGAGTGAAAAAAGTATTTTTTTTAGAACTTTTTTTTTTTTTTAATTATTTTTGTTACATTATTTAATGTAAAATATTTATCTGACTTAGTACAAAACAATTTAGCAAAGAAATGTTCCAATAAAAAAAAAAAAAAAAAGAAGAAGAAGAAGAAAAGAAAAGAAAATTAGAAAATAACTATTATGAAAAAACTTGGGAAACTCACAAAGCTTCAAAATGGCTTTCTTAAAGGAGACATAATGGATTGGATTTGAATTACAATTTTTTAAGAGATAATTTTAGTTTCGAATTTTACATAAGAAATTTCTAGTAAAAAAAAAAAAAAAAAAAAAAGTAT
Organism: Salticus scenicus; assembly: GCA_963930645.1. Lineage (NCBI taxonomy): Eukaryota > Metazoa > Arthropoda > Arachnida > Araneae > Salticidae > Salticus > Salticus scenicus. Next base: position 424,631 of record CAWVNO010001386.1, read on the forward strand.
AAACCACCAGTGTTATTCATACTAGATACATTCATAGTCTGAAAATTTTAAGACTATGGAAATACAGGTCTCGCACAAACAAAGTTTTACTTCCTACCCTTAAAAAAGAAAGGAAAAATAATAATAATGTTTACGTAAATTTTGTAATTATGGTTATCTTAGGAAATAATCAATTAGTGATAACAATCCCAAGTGTTACAACACTTGGGCTAACACTTGCGCTAATAATATTTCTTTCCAGGTACCACCTACTATTATATATAAGAATGGACTTATTCACATGATGGTATAAAACTGGTTCCGCCCACCATTTATTATTTATTAAAGTTGTGTTCTAAAAATTTTCTTTACAAAGGATGTTCAAAACAGGAAAATAATTTTCACTTGGTTTGAATTCGCCTCGTTTCAATTTCAAAAACCTTCATGTAAATTCGTTTTATTTTATATTATTAAAATTCAGAGGATTACAGTTCTCTAGAAGAAATTTGAAAAGGCTGATATTTTTGTTTGCACTTAATTTTATCACTTCTATTTATACAGTTGATAGCTGCATAAAATTTAAGTATACTTCAAAATACTGGAAAACGGAACAGAATTATAATAAAATTAAATAATTTGCGACCAATTTCATATAGGCTAACATTGATACTGAATAGGTAAATACTACCAGAGGCGTGGCTTTTGTCGATCGTTGCTACTCCTGAATAATGTCCATTCACGTCTTTATAGAAGATTTCTGAAAGCTGATAAATTTCAAATTCGCTTTATCTCTTCTATAAAGCTGCAGAAATTTCAGATATAGTTGAATGTATTGCATAAATAAACAGAATTATAATAACATTAAAATATTTACCATTACCATTGATCTTCAAAAGGGCGCTGGCATAGGTGCTAACTTAATCTGGAGTATTGTTAGTACCCGCCCTTTTTCCCACACCACTTAACTTTTAACGCAATTATTAAGCTTTAGCTGCAAAAACTCATCCCGAAATTTCTTTAGCAAAAATAATTAAAATAAAAAATTTTATTAAAAGTTAATTGAAAATTTAATTTAATTCCTGAAATTATTAGCCCTAACGGCATGGCTTATAGTAACACTAAAATGGCCAAGGCTATTGCCGAAAGTCTTAGAAGTCAGTTTTCACCTCATTCGGACATTGTTAACCCATTTGTCAAGAACATGGTCGACCACAGGGTTCTAAATTTATTACATGCTGACACACATAATACTCTTCAACCTACTTTACCCCCCGAGGTTCAGGATTACATTTCGGGCTTGAAACATCGTTTTTTGAGTAACATAGCATTTTACAGAAATGGGCAGACGCAGGGATTACTCCTCAGAGCAGAAATATAATACTTTTGTTGTAGTTGTTGTTGTTTACTTAAATATTAAATAACTTTTTCATTTTTTCAAGGTTTATTTTTTGTGTCAATTTGAGATCTATCTATATATAATGGAGATTTCGTCATCACGAGTACTTCCGAAATAATACTCCAAATCGAACCAAAGTGTGACAGTGAACTTATATTACGTATTCCTTGGATCAGTTCATTAACCAAATTGGTCCATCATTTTATTTTCAAGTGGTAGCCACTTGAAAATTCTAAATCAACATTGGAAAAGGCGTATTTAAAACCGACTTTGTTTGAATTTTGATGTATACATAGACTATATAAGGGCGACAACCAAGTTTATTAATGAACTTTATCCTCCATTTTTAACAAAATGGTGGATACCTTAAATTAAGAGGAGCCACTTGAAATCAGGCTACCACTTGAAAATTTATCATCACGACAACATTTGAAATACTGTATCTATTCGAACCAAAGTTCGACAGTGAACTTATCATAAAAGTATTTTTGATGAGTTCGCTGAGCAACTTGCTCCGCCATTTTGTTTCCAAGTTGCGACCACTTGAAAATTTGTCCTTATGATAACTTATAATACTGAATCAAATTTACGCAGTAAACTTATCATTCAAATACCTTAGATGAGTTTGCTTAGCATCTCATTCCACAATTTTGTTTCCAAGTGGTGGCCACTTGAAATCAAAATGTCACTTAAAAATTTCTTATCGCGATAATTTTTGAAACACTAAATTAATTCGAACCAAAGTTAGACAGTGAAAGTATCATACAAATATCTTGAATGATTTCGCTGGTCATGTTGCTCCTCCATTTTGCTTCCAAGATGTAGCCACTTAAAATTAGGCTGTCATTTGAAAATTTGTCATCACAATAACTTTTGAAATACTGAACTAATTCGAACCAAATTTGGACAATGAACTTATGCTTAAAATATCTTGGAGTAGTTCGCTCGGTAACTTGTTCTGCCATTTTGTTTCCAAGTAGCTGCCACTTGAAAATTTATCAACACGATAAACTTTTGGAATACCTAATCAGTTCGAACAAAAATTGGACAGTGGACTTATCATTCAAATATCTTAAATAATTTTGCTGTGCAAGCTGCTCCGCAGTTTTGTTTCCGATTTGCAGTTACTTGAATGCTACCACTTGAAAATTTACTATCGCGATTACGTTTGAAATACTGACATTCCTCGACGGTTGGACATTGGACTTATCTTAGAAATATCTCAGATTTGTTATCCGAGCAACTTGTACTTCCATTTTGTTTCCAAGTAGCGGCCAGTTGAAAAATTGCTAACACAATAACTTCTGAAATTCTGAATAAATTCGAGCTGAACTGATGGAATAGACTTATATAAGAAATGCATTTGATTTGCCAACTTCATCCGCCATCTTGTTTCTAAGTGCTGTCGACTTGAAAATTTTAAATTCACATATAAAGGATGTTTATGATCCAATTTGCGTTAAACTGCATATGTACTATCGAGGAAGAAAAAACGCAACATTCGAAGTATTCCCAAAAACTTTTTCAATTCCTTTTTTTTTTTTTTTTACTTCCATTACCCGACTACCGTAGATAATGGAAGTATTGTATTCGGTCTAAAAATTCGATATTGAGTTTTCCTATGATTTACACGTTTTAAGTACCCCTGAGTCCAAAATTGTTGTTTTTGGCAATTGGTCAGTGTGTGTGTGGGGAGGGGGGGATCTTCTGACTATTATTTCTCCGAAACTAATAAAGATAGAAATACGAAACTTCAAATTGACACAGATCTGGCCTACAGATGAAGTTTTCAAATTTTGGTGAAATTTGGAAAACCGGAAGTGAGGCCGGGCTGTAAGTCCGTATCTCAAAAACAGCTGGAACGATTGTTTTCAAAATTACTGTATAAACACTCTATTAGATATCCTTTCGAATGTTATAGTTCGTAAGTTCAGAAAATTTGATAGGCTTCCTGCATAATTAACTGAATTTCTGGTCCTGTAGTGCGTTCCTTTGAAAACGGCTGTATGTTTTTTTTTTTTTTTTTTTTCAAACTTCCCATGTTAACTCCCTTTCCAATACCTTTTTGTATGTAATTGTTGTTTTCTGGTCAACAATTCATTATGTCAAGTTTTGGTAAAAGCTGGAATCTCAAAAACGGTTCTAACGATTTTTTTTAAGGTTGTTACATAAACTCATTTTTAGATATCCTTTCTCATGCTTTCGTGGTTATTACAGGAAAATTAATAGTCAGCCTGGTCAGATAGATTAGTTTTAAATCTTGAAAATAGATGTTTCAAAAAGAAAAAGAAAAAAAAAACTCTATTTTTTTTTTCTTTTTACTTGCTATGTAAACTATATTTTATATGTCTTTACACGTGTATTAACTTTCTCATAACGGAAAATTTTTAGGTGTCTATTTCATTAGGTTAATTCAATTTATTCTCATTCCATTATCACCAAAAAGTGCATATAATACGTCTAATAGTGGGTAATGGAAGTCGTGTGGTTGTTTTACACCAGACTTTTTTTTTAATATTACTAAATGAGTTAGAATAAAATTACCTAAACGTATTCCATGCATATTTTCAATAAAAAAGAATAATTTTGATTGGGAAAATTATTAATAAAGTCATATTTAAAAAAATTATAAATTATGATCGACATTAAAGATTAAGCATCATCAGAAATATGAGTGTTCAAATTTACAGATCATTCGTAGCATTATTTTACGAGTTACTCTTTAGAAGCTGTCACACGTTATAGTTCGTATCATCAATAACACAAAGTTTAAAAATCTGGAATGACTCCACTCGACTTTCTGAACATTAAGTAAATTCACGGTAGTATAAATAAATAAAAGTGAGAGAAGTCATTAAATAAACGAAAGAGAAAATTATAATAGGAGATTTGGGTATTTTTTTTTTTTTTTACCTTTTGTATCCCACCGGGACTTTAAAGTCCCATAAAAAAAACTCTTCAATATAGCCTAAATTTAATACAGGATTTCATTGGGACTATAGTTTAATCTTTAGTCCCTATAGTTTAAGCTTTCCCTATAGTTAAGCTATAGTTTAAGCTAAATTTAATACTTTCGCGATCGTTGACGTAGATTCACGTCATTTGCAAATCTGTAACTCCGTCAGTGGGCGTTTCTTTCGCAATCTGAATGCTATTTATTTCTTAAATATATAACGAATATTCACATTTTTACAATTAGATATACTATGGATACAAATACTTTGATTAGAAAGAATATAATTATAATGTATATCCATTTCTAATATAAATGTGAATACAGAAAATTTTGTTCTGAAATATTGTAACATGGGTGAATAACGCCCACAGACAGACCTTACTGTCAAAAATTCAAAATCATGCAGTCGAGAAAATGCTAATATGAGATGATTCTCATGCATAAAGAAATATAATAAAAATGTTTCAAACTATTTTTCCAAAAATAAAATAATTTGGTATATAAAGGGTTGAAGTTGTTTAAATTAATGCTACTCCCCTTCGAATAATTTGAGCCCATAGATCATAATGATAAAGAAATTTTCGTTGTGTCCATGTGAAAATATATATACAGATCTGCCAACATTTTTAACTTTTAAATCAGAATTGACACCAGTATTTTTAAATGGAATATGTTATATATATATTCGACGATAAACATTACCGAAAACAGCTATAAAAATTTTCTGGTTTGAAGTCTCCTTTAAAAAACGGGAGACTTGGCACCTATGTGTATATATATATATATACTAGACTCATTGAAATCTACACAATTCGTGCGATGGGGACCTATAACAGTTATATAAATTTTCAGCTCAATTGCATGATGCGTTTAGAAGCTATCGCACTTTAAATAATATCAGCCCATAAGCCACAATGATAAAGAATTTTCCTTTGAGTCCTTGTAAAAAGACTATAAATGCTAGATTCTAGAAAATTCCTACAGCTCGTGTTAAAGTGATTTGCAATACTTCCTAAAAATAACTTCCAATGCAATACTACAGCGTCTAGAATAAACAGTGTGGCAATCTCCTATAACCGTGATGTTAAAATGATGCTAGAAAAATTAAGCTTACTCAGATGTCGCTGTGATCGAAGCTATTGCTCAAATCGAAGACCTGATTGGCTTTTCCCAGTTTCGTCAGTTTAATCACGTGATCTAAGCATATAATTAACCAATAGGGAGTCTCGGTTTTGTTGTCGTGACCCTAGCTTCGATTACAATGACATCTGGTGACAGGCTTAATTTTTTTAGTAGAATTTTATTCGGCGATTTTCACACTGTTTATTCTAGACGCTGTAGCAATACTTCCTAAAAAAAGAAGCTGGCTCAGAACTTAATTTGTTAAACTTATGTTTGGGCATTATTTTCGATGTGAGTCGAAAGAGTTGGTAGAGTGAAGTTATTAGAGTGAAGGTCACCAGTCGGATCGAGTGTTGAATACAGAGGCTGTTCGCACATTTTTTAGACGTTTTTTTTTTTCGCAGTAAGAAAAAATCGTTTGCATGGAGAATTTTATTTTCACAACAGTTATATTTTTGGAAGTTTTATTTATCTTCTGATATTTAGAATTTTTATTTAGATGCAAAAATGCGCTTTTAAAAAGGCAGTGGATGGAAAGATGCGTTTCCGCTCTTTCCAAAGTGAGTTTTTAGTCAAATCATTATGAAAAGCATTTATCAGGCAAAAAATGGAAAAATGTCGCAACAGTAGATGAATCTTGGGTCTATTTAAGTGGTTGCAATAAAAAAAGGATCAATTTATTATCACAAAAATGGAGAATTTTTTATTTTTTTTTTCTACATGGTTTAAAGAATCAAAAGAAAGTTTTTCTAAAGGATTTATGATTGTCACTGGTTTTTCATACAAGCGCAAGATAAAAGCAAAAGAAATGTGACAAAAATGTCAAAATCAGCTCTAAATACTATCAAGGACATATTTTAATTCCAATTTTTAAAAATGAAAATCCAGATCTTTATCCACAATGCTATCAATCGGTTGAACTGTATCAAGACAAAACAAGCAGCCACACATCACAATCCGCAATTGCTTTTCTAGAAAAAAATGGAACAAAAAACGGGAATTAAAACCATACTCTTCACTGATATTCCTGCTAAATCTCCTGATGTATCACTGTTGAATTTTTGTGTTTTTCGACTCTTAAAATCAGCATTATCCAAACACCGACCTACAACGCTTTGTGGACTTGGGAAAGCCGTTCAAGAGGAGTAGAAAAATATACCTCTTCGATATTATAAAAAGCATTATTATCACAGAAATTACGATGTAGAATGATAGTTAAGAACAAGGGCTATCAAACTGAACAAATAAAACACGAAATATGAGTGAAATTGTTTCACTACACGCCATCAAAGTCGTCTAAAAAATGTGCGAACAGCCTCTGTAGTAGTAGTTTCCATGGCAGCGTCAAGCTGAGCACAGATGTGTTGAGTTGGAAGTTTTAAGGTCACTTGTCGTATCCAGCGTTAGATAGGGGTGGTTTTCGGTGACAATGTCGAGTTGTGCATAGAAGTGTTGCATTAGAAGTGTCAAGGTCAAAGTTGATTTCAGTGCTAGGTGGCGATGGTTTCGATGAAAGTGTCAGGTTGAACAAAGATTAGATTTAAGTTGCCGTCTTCAATTCACTCCTTTACACACTTCTTATTTAAGATGGGGATAATCCACACATTGAGGCTGTAAACCAGCCTCCACAAGTCGGCTTGCGTTTATAGGAGCTCTAAGCCGAAGACTTAGTGGGAAATCTGACGTCATTAGTCTTGCTCTGGTAGGCACAACACAGTTGTTTTCTCTTTCCTTCTAGCGCTGGCAATTTTCGTGCAATATGTACCGTTTCAACGCCGTTCATGGTTTTTTGGTGTGGAGATCGCATTCCAATAAAAAAAAGTAGGTGTTGCCATTTGAAATTTTCGAAATTTTGTCTCTGTAACCGTAACTGTTAGAGTTTAACGATTATTTTTTATATGATTCTTGAGCGCATACCTCAAAATACCTTCCACCAAAATTTTATTCAGTTACTGTGAACGGTATGATAGCTATGGTCTCATGTATCGGGGTAGTTTTTTTTAATAATCACCCTGTATATATATATATATATATATATATACAGGGCCCGAAATTTCAACTCAGATTACACTCGCCGAAAAAAAGTTTTACTCGCCATAAAATAGGGTTGTCATTTTTTTTTCTCTCTTTCTCTTTCTCTCTCTCATTTATGCATTTTTATTTTTTTCCCTAACAATTTGAAATGCTTTTACAAATATACCTAAAATTATATATATTAAAAGTGTGTCGTATACAGGGTCGTACTGGCATGACAAAGAGGGCGCTGGCAATTTGAATAAAAAGGGCGCCAACAATCTAGAGGACAAGGGCACTAGTTTACTACTAAACATTATTCAATGTTATTGTATGTAGTGGCTGAGAAGTTCTGCTCTCTAAATTGGTATAAGTAGTGTGGATTTCGATCTCAGGTCTAAACGCTTGACCTAATCATACGAAGTTTTCCATAATTTTCTCCGAAACTTGTGCAAATATGGGAATAGGAGCTAAAACTCCTTAAAAAGACCTAATGGAAGGCATTGCACGGAGAAGTGGGATCCAAGTGCAATTAATCTTGCACCAATATCAAGGTGATTACAAAAAATTTTCTTCATACACGACCAGAGTTCTCAAAGAAAGGCTTTTAATATATTCCTTTTCCACCTTAGACAGCTTTCTTTTCTTTTTAACGCTTCACCAATGGAATATATCGTATTAAAAAATCACTACATAAAATTTCTTATACATAATAAACATAAACTTTCCTTTGTGAGAAGAAAACACTGTACACGACCCCTCTAGCTAACATCCCATTAAAGAAAAATGCCATGTCCGCTTGAATTTGAATATGTTAAAATATGCGCTCGAGCATGAAATTAAACACATTACTCCAGCTCTCACAGTTAAGTTTACAGTGGTAAATTTTTTATATAACAAAACCCATAATTTTTCAATTGCGTCAGAATTTTTTAGAGTAAAAACCATAAATAACGTTGTTTCGATGACTGTATCTATAGATATTGTGGTTTAAAACATATTCAAAAAATGGACAATGAGCAAAGAAAGGGTTGTTGGAATTAAAACCGATTGACTGCACTAGGATCCTAGGCCTGAGGGAGAGTGTCCTCTATTGGGGTCTTTCTAAGGGTAAAATAGGTATTTAAGCAATTTTTGGAGAAAACCACGGAAAATTCAAAAGACTAGACCGACAAGCGCAACCTGGGATCGACCCTGTCACCTCACACCTACCAGCTTTGAGCGCAAAACCACTGGTAGGCCTCAAGGAAAGGGAGAATGAAGTCAGAAAAATTAAGGAAAAAATTAAGTATTTTTCACGTAAGCTATTTCACAAGCAACAAATATTGCTCGCAGATTATTTTAAACAACAGAATGTCATAAGAAATTATTAGAATGTGTTTTATATTATTTATTTCATTATAATAAAGAAATTATGATTCAGAAGTATACAGGAGTGTTGTGAGTCTAACTTAAAAGGAAATAAATTCATACGTTAAATGCATCAAATAATTATATAATGGCATTTGCATGAAAGATAAACTTGATAATGATATGAGATATAGATATGACCATATTATAATTTTAAAAAATGAGAGAGGGAAAAAAACAAACGAACACGGCACAAACTAAGCGCCCGATATGCCAGTAACGCAAGTTCAAGTAGGCCACGATCTAGAACAGCAAATTGTATCAGATCAGTTGCCCAAATTAAAAAGAAAAAAATGTTAACAAATTTACAGACAATTAACATATCATATAAGCTATAGAGTATAAGCGAAATATACATATTATTTTATTTTATTTCAAAGCATATGTCAAGTTTTTATTAAAGCTTCATAAAAAGTTAATGTAGGGAGCATATAATTCCAATCTACAGGACTACAAGTGTGAAATAAAAAAAATTATCACAATTTTGGAAGAATTCAAATATATAATCTCTATCTCTCCACATTCCTGCACTTCAACAAATAATAATAAAATTATAAAAATAATAATGAATAATATACATTAGATTATTTTTCCCAAAATGAAAATTCTTGTATTTCACGTGGCTTGGCTGATACCATTCAGATAATTCCACCTTCACTTTTTCGTGTTGCATTATATAGAATTAAAGATGTGCAGGTTTCACAGTGAATGTCCCTCCCCCATCTTCAGCTATTCGTTAAAAAAAAATTGAAGCACATCTTTTCCCAGTAGTAGAAAAAAGATCTTTGAAATGCGTAAACGTGTGGGAACAAATAATATCTATCACCATAATAGTTGTTGAAAAAGACTTCGTATGTAAATGTACTATAATCATAATCATTTAGGTGACAAAAAGGGTAACACATCAACTGCGCTCACATTAATCCCCCTATTGTTGAAAAAGCCTCAACTGTGCCCACATCGAAAATTACTGATAACGTTCATTGTCATCCTCTCAGCCCAAAGTCCCAAAGCGTATACTAATCTGTAGGTTAGATATGCTTTGTCTCAGCCCCAGCTGTACATCGAGAAGTAACTAAGAATAATTTCTAGAAAGGAAAGACTTTTTTATGTACTTGTTTTGTTTACTTTGAAGGATAAGGCGAGGTACAGTTCGTTCAAAGATGGAATTTACATTCACGGAGAAAAAAAAATGATATAAAAGGCACTTTTTTTTTTATATTGTATTCAGTATTAATTTTCAGTTTATTTTTATAAAGACGCTATATTTTTAAAAATTTTACATGCATCTTTATTAGAGATGTACCGTATGTGTTTCACTAAACATGCAAATCTCCCTGTTTAGTGGAACATGCAAGATACCCTGTTAACCCTTTAACGATCATTGGTTTCGCAGCGAAACCAAACATTTGGCATAATTTAAGAATTTTTATGCAGCAGTTTTTTTAACTTTTCCCCCTTGTTTTAATCAGATTTTAAACTTTTGTTCCTTTTCTGTCTGTAGATATCAGCGCTATTCCAAAATTTAACAAATAATGCTTCACTAGAAGCTAATTGCATTAAGTGACTTGAAGTTTCTTTGTGTGCGTGAGTGCGAATTGCTGGTTTGATGATGCGCTAAAGTCTCGTTTTTTTTTCATTTAATGAAAAGCTGTACTATTATTTTCACCCGAAACAACTTTTACGAGTTTTTGTAGTCAATAATGCTTACTTACAAAGAGTTTTATTTATTAAATTAAATATTATTTGAATTTAATAAGGTTAACTTATAGATGTTTCAAAACAAATATTTCTCAAAAAGGAACAATGCGATTTTTTTTTTTTAAATATTTATTATCAGCTACGTGTCTAAAAGCCATTTTTTAAAATTAGTTTAGTAATTATTTAAAGTGATATTTTATAGTGAACGTTAAAGGGTTAAGCATTCTATATTAATTGTTATTCTTGATAGGGTTTGAGGGGGATAGATTTACATGTTTTTTCATCCATTTTTAGAGAAAATTTAAGAATATGTGCACCTCACTAAGGCTAAAAGGCGTGCTGGTTAGTATTTCATGAGCATTTAATATTAGTTGTAAGCAATTTTTGTCGTTTATAAAAACATTAAAAAGAGGGCTCCTTTTATGCCTGATCGGGCGCATATGGTGTTAATTCTACATTATTGATAGGGGCGCAGTTTTTATTTATTGATTTTATTTCATTTATATAAATAATTTTAGTGGAGAAATAAATACATGTACCATCCGGTAGATGTAAAAGGCGCCCTGTTTTGTATTTTGTATTTTTTTTTTTTTTTTTTTTCAAAAGTAGTTTTTAGTTCATTTTTATACGGAGGCTACATATAAAATTATTGAAAAGAGGGCGCCTTTTATGCCTAGCGGGGCACATGTAATGTTATTACTAACGTTACGATATACTTTATATTAAGCACAATTTTTTTTTTTTTTTTTTTTTTTTTTTTTTTTTTTTACATATTTGTAGTGTTTAAATTATATATGCGTACTCACTGAATATAAAAGGCGCCCTGCCCTGTTTTGTATTTATTTAAAAAACAGTTTTTCAGTTCATTTTCATAAGAGGCTACATATAAAACTGTTGAAAACAGGGCGCCTTTTATGCCTAGCGGGGCGCATATAGTGTTATCGTTAAAGTTACGATATATTTAATTGGACACTTAAAATTTCTTTTGCATATTTGAAGTGTTTAAAATATATATGTAGGCCAAGTGCACCTCACTAAGGCTAAAAGGCGTCCCGTTTTAAACAGGACAGGGTGCCTTAAAAACAGGACACTTTTTTATCTAGAGGGGCGCATATGGTGTCATTTCGACTTTACTATATTATTTACAGGGCGCTTTTTTTTTTTTTTTTTATTGTATTTAGTATTAGTTTTCAGGTTATTTTTATAAAGACGCTATATTTTTATTTATTTTTACATACATTTTGATTAGAGAGGCACACGTATGTGTTTCGCTAAACATGCAAGTCGCCCTGTTTTGTGGAACATGCAAGGTACCCTGTTTTCTGTTTTATTTGTTATTCTTGATATTGCCAGAACGTTTTTTTTTTTTTTTTTTTTTTTTTTTTTAAATCCATGTTTTGATAAAATTTAAGAATATGTGCACCTCACTAAGGCTAAAAGGCGTGCTGGTTAGTATTTCATGAGCATTTAATATTAGTTTGTAAGCAATTTTTGTTGTTTATAAAAACATTAAAAAGAGGGCTCCTTTTATGCCAGATCGGTCGCATATGGTGTTATTTCTACGTCACTGATAGGGGCGCAGTTTTTATTTATTGATTTTATTTCATTTATATAAATAATTTTAGTGATGAAATAAATACATGTACCATCCGGTAGATGTAAAAGGCGCCCTGTTTTGTATTTTGTATTTATTTATTTTTTTTTCAAAGGTAGTTTTTTAGTTCATTTTTATAAGGAGGCTACATATAAAATTGTTGAAAATAGGGCGCCTTTTATGCCTAGCGGGGCGCATGTAAAGTTATTACTAACGTTACGATATACTTTATATTAAGCACTAATTTTTTTTCTTTTACATATTTGTAGTGTTTAAATTATATATGCGTACTCACTGAATATAAAAGGCGCCCTGCCCTGTTTTGTATTTTTTTAAAAAACAGTTTTTCAGTTCATTTTTATAAAAGGCTACATATGAAACTGTTTAAAACAGGGCGCCTTTTATGCTTAGCGGGGCGCATATAGTGTTATCGTTAAAGTTACGATATATTTAATTGGGCACTTAAAATTTCTTTTGCATATTTGAAGTGTTTAAAATATATATGTGGGCCAAGTGCACCTCACTAAGGCTAAAAGGCGTCCCGTTTCAAACAGGACAAGGTGCCTTAAAAACAGGACACTTTTTTATCTAGAGGGGCGCATATGGTGTCATTTCGACTTTACTATATTATTTACAGGGCGCTTTTTATTTTTAAATTGTATTTAGTACTGGTTTTCAGGTTATTTTTATAAAGACGCTATATTTTTATTTATTTTTACATACATTTTGATTAGAGAGGCACACGTATATGTTTCGCTAAACATGCAAGTCGCCCTGTTTTGTGGAACATGCAAGATACCCTGTTTTCTGTATTATTTGTTATTCTTGATATTGCCAGAACATGTTTTTCTTTTTTTTTTTTTTTTTTTTTTTTAAATCCATGTTTTGATAAAATTTAAGAATATGTGCACCTCACTAAGGCTAAAAGGCGTGCTGGTTAGTATTTCATGAGCATTTAATATTAGTTTGTAAGCAATTTTTGTTGTTTATAAAAACATTAAAAAGAGGGCTCCTTTTATGCCAGATCGGTCGCATATGGTGTTATTTCTACGTCACTGATAGGGGCGCAGTTTTTATTTATTGATTCTATTTCATTTATATAAATAATTTTAGTGATGAAATAAATACATGTATTATCCCGTAAATGTAAAAGGCACTCTGTTTTGTATTTTTTTCAAAAATAGTTTTTTAGTTCATTTTTATAAGGAGACTACATATAAAATTCTTAAAAATTGCCTTTTATGCCTAGCGGGGCGCATATAGTGTTATCACTAAAGTTACGATATATTTTATTGGGCGATATGCGCTAAAATTCTTTTTACATATTTGTAGTGTTTAAAATATATGTACTCACTGAATATAAAAGGCGTCATGTTTCGTATTTGTATTTAGTAATAGTTTTTAGTTGATTTTTATAATAACGCTACGTGTTTTAAAACCATAATTTGATTAATGGTGTTCACATATGTGTTCCACTGAGCATACAAGTTCGCTCTTTAGTGGAGAATACAAGGCGCCCTCTTTAGTGGAACTTACAAAACGCATTTTACTTCGTCTTCTGTGTGCCTAGTGTAGTGGGGCGCACATGAACATATTCAAGAACTCGCATTCTTCATTTATAATACGTACATGTAGGCATTCAGATAAAGAAGTTTCAGGATTGCTTTTGAGAATAAATTCTACCGAAATATTTCCTTCAATTTAAAACAAAAACCATTATAATTTTACAGTGCTCTAGGGGAAAAAAAATCAATTTTTACATTTAAAAAAAAAAAAAAAAAAAAAAAATTCCTCGGCGAAGGGCGCACCGGGCATTTGCCTCGCTGCCCGGTGGGCCAGTACGAGCCTGGTCGTATATCATCATGCCTCATAGTCATCTATAAATAAAAATCATTTTAATGTATTTGAGATTTGATAATCATTAAAGAAAAAAAAACCTCTTTGTCAAAGAATATCCTAATAAATCTTTTTATTATGAAAGATTAAGCTTCCTTATTTACCTATTTAACTTTTTACATCAGAAATGTCTTTTTCGTCCATTTTATTTTTGTAATCAGTCGGAATGTCGATGTGTATAACTTGTTCATTGTTGTCATTTGAAACAGCCACTTCGGAATAACTTTTCGAAAACATCGTTGTTTGCAAAGCATTCCAAGCGCAAATCCTCGACGTTCCAGTAAAAAAAATGGAAAATGTGAACTGTTTTTTGATCATTATTCAAAAAAAATAAACATATCTTTAAAAGAGCTCAGGCTCATTTTCATACGCCAATATTGCATAGTCAAACTTTCGCATTTCTCTTCTCTGGGATCCCAGAAGATGCCCAAATTGATATAAGAAATGTAGCAATCCAAGAAATCAGCAAAACCATGAAAAATAATAAAATTAATCAAGAAGACATCAAAGCACTTAAAGACTTAAAGAAAAACGAAAAAGTAGTTTGTACCTTAACAGATAAAACAAGAAAAATTGCAATATTAAATTGACAGGAATACACAAATAAAATGGAAGAAACCATCAATGAAATAGGTACTGAAAAAATAAAAAAAGACCCTATAAATAAAATAATTGAAAAAACACAAAAAATAATAAAAGAAGGAACCTGGCCAGATAATAAACCACCCATACTTAATAATTTTGCACCGAATACACCGAGAATTTTTGGCAGATATAAAGATCATAAAAATCCCCCTAAAATCAGACCTATAGTAAGTAAAAGTGAAGGACCCACATACACATTAGAAAAATATATGGCGGAAATTTCTAAAAATTTACTTCCCCCCTCACCCCATAGCCTAAACTCCACCGAAGATTTTATCAATAAAATTTATGATATTAAAATACAGAAAGATTTTCAATTTGTAAGTTTCGATGTAGTAAAACTTTACCCATCAATAGACATCAATAAT
The DNA here is from genome assembly GCA_963930645.1 of Salticus scenicus. Lineage (NCBI taxonomy): Eukaryota > Metazoa > Arthropoda > Arachnida > Araneae > Salticidae > Salticus > Salticus scenicus. The sequence continues at coordinate 439,711 of CAWVNO010001386.1, forward strand.
ATTGCTAAATTAATAAATGAAAAAGTAAATGAATATTACACAAACCCATCAATAGCCCAAACTTTAAATATTGCTACTAATTTTTTGTTGAATGAAAATTATTTTACTTTTAATGGGAAATATTATAAACAAATTAAAGGGGTCCCAATGGGGTCTCCTATTTCAGGTTTTTTAGCAGAATATAAATTACGTAAAATTGAAAATAATTTTAATGAAAAACTTAAAAGTAAAATTTTTTATTGGTTTCGTTTGTAGATGACGTTTTTGCAATAATAGATCAAAAAACAGACCCCACAGAAATTTTAAACACCTTAAATAAAATAGACCCAGACATTAAATTCACCCTTGAAAAAGAGAATAATAAACAATTAAACTTCCTAGACGTCACCATCAATCGCCATACCGATAAAATAACCACCCAAGTTTATAGAAAACCTAATAGCAGCAACGAAATAATCCACAAAAATAGTAAAACCCCCTTTTAAATACAAAATTAATGCCATCCAAGCCCATATTAACAGATCAATAACAATTTGTAAAGATAATAAAATTTTAAAAAACGAAATAAAAAATATTAAACAATTTACACAAAAAGCAGGATACTCAAACAAGTTAATAGATAAATTATTTAAAAAACGATTAAAATGTCTAAATAAAATTAATAATTTTCAAAAACCAAAGCTTAAATATACTACTTCTATACCTTATGACCGCGGAATATCAAATAAAAGTAAGAAAATTGCAGCAAAACATAATATAAACGTACCTATAAAACCGAACCCTAACATTTTTCAATTAATTAGAAGTGACAAAGATAAAACAAATCCATTAGAAACTGCAGGAATATATAAAATACCATACACTAACAAACAAGAAAAAGAAATGTGTTATATAGGAAAAACAAAAAGAAAAATAAAGACGCGAATTAAAGAGCATAATCACGACATAAAAACAGGTAAAATAACAACGGCTTTAACCCAAGTAAACAAAAATGAAGAAATCAACATAAAATTCGAACAAGTAAAAATGTTGGCCAACTATCACAGCCACAGTTACGCTGCAATCAGGGAGTCAGTAGAAATCTTAACAAATTCCAACAATTGTAATGGCAACGATGGTGCTCTACTCAATCGTCAATGGCGCAGAATATTTAAAAGAGGAAGAAGGCGTGAAAACTTCAGTTTCGAACACCAAGAAGGTAGTGACCAAGCTGGGGCGCCCCAGACGAAACTAGTCTACCAAGAATGAACATGAAGAAATTAAAAGGTTGTATTTTTTAAATAACTATTAAATAGATATTATTTTTAACGAAACCAGAAAAATAGCAAATTATAACAACCCCGATTACACCTTTTACCGTGAAACCATAGAAATAGTTAAAGACAAATTAGTGTGTAATGGGCACGAGTCGCGTGCCGATTTGGATCGAGTGTGGCGCCACATCATGGAGAACAAGACCGGGAAAAAGAAGCGAGATGAAAAATCTGTTTCAACAACAGAGACAGACCATCTAGCTACTGAAGAAGGGGCGGATTTCGCCCTGAAAGATCTTTAGCATCGAAACAGAGCATTATAAAAGGTATTTTTTAAGTAATTAAAAAAAACCTATCTCATTTATTGCTTTTTCCATTTGGTTATTATAGTCAGTTCTGTTTAGAATAGTTTCCCAGTTTTCTCAGTTAAAACACATGCAATTTCTTTATTGTTTTTGAGTTTATTTAAGGCCTTTATATCTTCAATATCGGTATAATTGTTTTTTACAGCTTTGGTAATTTGATCTTGTGCAGTATTACGCATTTTATTAGTTCCCCATCATACTATAGGTATGGGGAACTTAGGTAATCGTGAAAATTTTCGACCTCGGTTTTTTGACTTTTCTACACGTTTTCAGGTGTGAGGAATCCAAAAATGACAAAATTTCTATGGTGTCTGTCTGTAGGGTGTCAGTCTGTTAGTGGGTTAGTCTGTTAGTGGGTCAGTCCGTTCGTTTGTTAGTCTGTGTACACGATATCTCAAGAACAAATTGTCGCAGAGAGGTCAGATCAGTTTTAAAATATTACTTTCGACACTGGCAAGAACCCTATTCATTTGCAACATTCGATTTTAAAAACTTCGTAAGTTATTCGAAATTTACGATTTTCTTAACATGGGAGAATAGGACAAAAAATCACTTAAACGGGCATTAAATGAAAACTTTTTACTGTAAAAATGTCAGACCAGTTTTAAAATATCAGTTTTGATGCCGGAATGAACATCAGAAACTATAAATATGCTACTTTGAAAATTTCGCAAGTTACTGGAAATTTAAGAATTTCTTAATATGGCAGTATAGGGGAAAATTTCACATAAACGTCAATTTTGAGAGATATTTTCATCGTAAAGATGTCAGACTACTTTTGAAACCTTATTTAGGACACTTTCATGAATATTAATGACTATGAATTTTCCAATATAAAGATTTCGTAAGTTATTGGAAATTTACGAATTTCTTAACATGGCTGAATAGAGCAAAATTTCACATAAACGTCAATCTTGAGGGATATTTTCATCGTAAAGATGTCAAACCACTTTCGAAATAATATTTAGGATACTGGCATGAATATCATAGACTATGATTTTTCCAATTTAAAAAATTCGTAAGTTATTTGGAATTTACGATTTATTTAACATGTCAGAATAAAGCAATATTGAGCATAAACTTCCATTTTGAGGATCCTAAATACATTAGACAATTTCAAAATTACGTTTATGATATTTCTTTGAACATGATTGAATACAAATATTCTAATAGGAAAATTTCGTAAATTATTCGTAATTTACAATTTTATCAACATAGCGAAATTGTAAATTTTTCATATAAATATGAATTTGAGGATTATTGCATTGGAAATAGTATCATGAAAACTAAACAACGGAATTGACCCCGATAAAATAAATTAATAGATTAGAATAAGATAAATATATCGAAGTGAACGGTGGATAGCCTATTAGGCGGGGATTTCATTCTGTCACTGTATTAAGCTTTGGTCAAATTGATTTCTTTTAACATTATTGCCGAAACGTCAGTGGAGGCCCTCTGTTGAGACTCAAAACGGTTTTGGGCTGTGTCTGTCTGTCTGTCTGTCTGTCTGTCGTGCGATAGCGGCCGCCAAAAAAGCGCTATTTACTTGAAATTTGGTACACATGTTCATGAGCCCCACGAAATCAGCTGTATAGTTTTTGGTATGTATTCCATTTGTAATTCGTATACAGGGACACGCCAAAGTTTTTCTTATCATTACGGCCTATGGGAGAAATTTATATGTATCACGATAGCGGCCACAAAAATCACGCTATTGACTTGCAATTTGGTACACGTGTTCATGTGCCCCGCGAAATCTGCTGTATAGTTTTGGGTGTGTATTCCATTTGTAATTTGTGTACAGGGACACGCTGAAGTTTTTCTTATCATTATGGCCTATGGGAGGAATTTGTATGTACCGCGATAGCGGCCACAAAAATCACGCTATTGACTTGCAATTTGGTACACGTGTTCATGAGCCCAACGGAATCAGCTGTATAGTTTTAGGTGTGTATTCCATTTGTAGTTCGTGTACAGGGACACGCCAAAGATTTTTTATGATTACGGCCTATGGGAAGAATCTGTATGTACCGCGATAGCCACCGCAAAAATCAAGCTATTGACTTCCAATTTTTGCCGAAATGTGAATGGAGGCCCTCTGTTGAGACTCAAAAGGATTTTGGATTCCGTCTGTCTGTCTGTCTGTCATGCGATAGCGGCCGCAAAAATCACGGTATTGACTTGAAATTTTGTACACATGTTCATGATGCCCACGAAATTAGCTGTATAGTTTTCGGTGTGCATTCCATTTGTAAGTTCGTGTACAGGGACACGCCAAAGTTTTTTTTTACCAATACGGCCTATGGGAAGAATTTGTATGTACCGCGATAGCGGCCCCCAAAATAACGCTATTGACTTGCAATTTGGTACACATATTCATGAGCCCATTGAGCAAGCATTTGACGAAACTGATATAGATCTGAGACTGACCGCCTTGTCGAAAATAATGCTCCTTTTATACTTTTCTATCGAAAACCGACTGTTCTGGAAAATTCTCGTATCACATCAGCCAATGAGATTAGAGCTTCCATATTTGGTATATCCCTAATAAGGATTTTCTCGCCAAGATCGCCAAAAAAATCGCCAAGGAGGGAAATAGTCGCCAAATTTATTTCTTGGCTTATAGGAGCTTTTTAATGTGTTTTTAAAGGAAAATTTGGCTATTTTAACGCTAAAACGACTATAAAGGCTCAAAATTAGCATTTTATCAACTTACTAAACCTCTTTAAAAGAATTTATACAAAAATAAATGCAATTATTTACAATTTCGTAGCACTTTATATGATATACAAATAGGTATACAAAGAGAGATACAACGGGGGGTTGAGGGGGGCTGCCGCCCCCCTCAGGAATGTATTTGATTTTGGTAATAAGTCGATCGAATCAATATATACTATTATATAATAAGGAATAAATAAAAATGACCTATTGAATAATGTCTGATGCAAATAGGACGTTGAGGCTCCTAATCTGCAGATCCACTAGTAATATGTCTCGCACTAGAAATTTCTGAGAACATAAATATGATGGGGAACTGAGCAGAGTCCACCTATGCCAACTAGTTTTTACATTGGTTGGGAACATTATTAATAGCGGTTTCTATTTTAGCTATTGAGCCTTAAATTAATCGGTTCATCTAAGATAAATTCTTGTCCCATTTTAAGAAGTTGATCCCGGTGTGCATTCAGTTTAATGTCTGATAGATTTAGATATTGGTATTCAGTTTGCTTTCGTGTGTTTTTATTCAGTCTGTGAATCCACCATTTAAATTTTTTATTTTGTTTTTTGGTATATATGTATCTTTCAATTTTACTTAAAGTTATGTATTTTCTCTTTCATTTCTTTAAATTCCCGATTTGTGCTCAGTTTTTTAATGTTTTCTTCAATGATATTTATTGTGATTTTCAGATTATAAATACGTGACGTCTTCTTTTTAATGGTCTTTTTAAGAATTTTGTTTTCGAAAGCGCAAACTTCAGCTCTAAACATGTTATCTATAGTTTTGTTGTTAATTTTAATAAATTTAGGGATTATTAGGGAAGTCTTTATTCCTCAATTCATGTGATAACTTTTTGCTGTTATTTTTCCAAGCAGTGTATAATGAGTCGTAATTCATTTTTGAAATAAATAACTAAAATGCTATTAGATATAACAAATTTAACCCTTTCAGCATTAGCCGTTTTTCGGTATATCCGTTTAATGATTCATAAAATTAATACTATGCACAGTATAAGTACGAGAATTTAATACTGTATACTACATATGTTTATTAATCTTATTTTCTTGAAAAAAGCAACATATATTTCAAAATTTAGATACACCAGCCTTTTATTTTGACTATGCATGCCGGAAAAAGACGGGCTTAACGCTTATAGGGTTAAAAGATAGAGTTTGATTTAAAATATTACTAAAAACATTTAAAAATTCAAAAAGTTTTCTTAAAAATTAATAAAAATGCTTAAAAGTTCCTAAATGTATAGCTAAAGGTAAAGAAAAAAAAAAAAAAAGGATAAAAATTAAGAGGTTTTTCAATTATACATTTAGATTTTATCCAAATTTGAAAATTCAAAACTGTAAAGCTTAGAATTAGATTCATTATTTTGACCAACGAGAGCTAATAATTAACGAAGAAAGTCCAGCAAAATTCCACGATACAAATTTATTATCAGTCTCAGGCTAAGACATTTACTATTTATTTGTTAAATAGGAGCAAAGAATTCACTTAAAATCTCTAAAAATAGTCTATTTTTTTGCTCCTTGGTCCATTCGACCAGCAGCCCGGTCATCTTCAGCAAACTGTTGTGTTTTGCCTCTTCCTTCTTTCACTTTCCTTGATGGCGCGCAATATTGAAGGAAAGTGAAAGAAGGAAGAGGCAAAACACTACAGTTCCCTCAAGATGACCGGGCTGTCGGTCGAATGGACCAAGGAGCAAAAAAAGTAGGGTATTTTTAGATATTTTAAGTGAATTCTTTGCTCTTATTTAACAAATAAATAGTAAGGTTTCTAATTAATTTTTATAAGTTTATTCAAATGCTTCAACTTAACTTTGATTTAAAGTATGTCATTCTATTTTTATATGCATATTTTTTAAATATCCATTTATTCAGAATTAAATAATTGCGATGTTCTACATTAAAATGCAATCCATATTCATTTTTGTCATAAATATAGACAATTGAAGAAATCATCTTCATTGAAAAAAAAATATAGTTAATATTTGATTTAAATATAAATTAAATTAATAGAGAAATAAAATATAATAGCTCTGAATGAGATAATTTAAAGATAACTATTTAAAGGTATTTTAAAGTAATGCTATTTATTATTATTAACACACTATTTAAAAATTTCTCCCATTTAAAAAAATAATATTTTAAATAATAATAAGTTAGTGTAATACGGTCAAGATAAACTTAAAAAAAGAAAGAAAGAAAAGAAAAAACACAGCAAAATCTTTTCATACAAAATAGATACAAATTTATTTCCATAAAAATATAACAAATATAAACTGATTAACATTAACAAAGTTTCTTGATCAATATTGCAGAGGCTCCTCCCCCACCATTACAAATAGCTGCCGCTCCATACTCATTGACTTTTAAAGAGTGTACTAAGTGACCCACTATTCTCGCACCAGACATTCTGAAAATAGAAATCATTTGAAAAATTAAGAGTACCATCCTTAAAAACAAAAAAAACTCATATTTTTTATTTTTTTAAATAATAATTAGAGTTGCAATGAATAATAAACATTCATAATTTTTTTTAATAGAACTCACAATTTTAATCTGAACATTTTTCCAATTACTTACAAGGAAACCCTAATTTTCTTCGAAAATTACTGGCATAAGATTTACTCAAGTACAATATTTGCCTGAAATATCAGCTGCTAAAATGTTGTAGAGAAGCCGTAAAAAATTACTAAAAATGAGTTCAGGTTTGTAATATCTCCAGAAAAGTGCCCCATTTAACAATTCCATTATATCTAGTGATTTTCATACATGATTGCTAAGATGATTAAATACATGCATATTTTCTTTTGCTTTGATAGATCAAAGAACTCCATGCAAAGCTGAGAACTTGACTGTGCAGAACAAATTAACGGACAGACATCAGAATACTTAAAACTATAAATCAGGCCTATCCAACCCGAAACACTTAGTGGGTTACATTTGTAATACATTTTATTCAAACGAGCCGTGCACACCCACCCACATATACATATATATATATATATATATATATGGTGGGTGGGTGGGTGGTTTGTTGAAACCATAGATATAGTAATAAGACATAGATTAATCAGCAAGAGGGAAAAAGTGATACCTTTTTTCTCGGAAAAAGTCTCTCTAATGGCTGCTTTTCCCAGAGTAAATCCCACACAGGAATAAAAACGGATAATTTAGTAAATAAAATATGTGAATAATTTATTTACTGAAGATGAACGAAAAACTCCAGATACAGTTTCAAATTCATTTTTCTTTTTTTTTTCTCTTTTTTTCAATACTCTCTAATGGCCAATTTTAGAACTTTTTTCAGCATCAAAAATTTTTGTTCGATAACATGGGGATGATAGATCTTTATATATTTTACTATATCTATGGTTGAAACATTATTTATTTTTTAAAAAGGAGGGGGGGGGGGAGAGGATTGTTGCATTTAATTCACACATTGAATGCTTGTTAAAAAACTAATAAATTTATTGATCAATTAATAAATTATTCAAACAGATTATATGAAAAATACTTGTTTGAATTCTGTTTGTGAGATTCTCAGAAATACAAAATGTTGTTGCAAAACATAAAGTAAATAGTTTTAAATTTTTTAAATAAAAAATAAATACTGTTAGTAAACTAAAATAAAGAATTTAATAAACTTAATGTAAGATAACTAATTGAAAGGAATAAAACATAGATATAAAGAGTAAAATAAATAAAAAGTCAATTAAATCAGTTAAAAAAACACTTTCATTAAGAAATATATCTCTGCATGCTGATTATTCTCTCTCTCTCTCTCTCTCTCTCTTTTTTTTTTTTTTTTTTTCTTTTTCACTCTATTTCCTTCACTACTTTATTTAAATTTCCTTTTAAAATTGACAAGCTTGTTAAGTTTATAGTAAAGTGGTTTTTGAATTCATGGCGAAGCATTTCTTTGTGGATTTAACTTTGAAATTATGTCAATTTCACTTAATGTAAAATAGAATCTGAAATCTATTTAAAGTTCCTTTGATTTTTACTATGACATACAGATGGCAGCAGTATGCAATCTAAAAGCTTTTAGTATGATAAACAGGTAAAAATATATTAGTAAATTTAATTATGCTGAATAATTCTCTTTCCATAAAAAAATTAATTGTTTAAGTCATTAAAAATTAATTTCATTTTATTAATTAATTAATTAATTAATTTTAATTTAATTTTAACTGTAAACTTGGTAAACAACAACTCAACTTAGTATCAGATAGCTATTTTACACTACATAGTTCTATAACATTGTCGAATATAGCTGATGCGAGTTATTTCAATGGCTTCCCAAAATTATACAAATCAATATTAATAGCTGTATTCTACAACATTATGTACGAATGATCAATAGTTATGCAAAATAAAAACTTTATTATATATCTTGGTTGTTTCTTAGTTATCTAATCGGTCTTCACTCGCCTAACAGTCATTATTTTAAAGTGAATCTTTTTTTTCAAATTTTTCATATTTAGCAAATCAAAAACAGTAGCCAAATATTGTGGCAAACAGTCAATAATGAAAAATCAATTATTTTATATTTAACTTTTTTTACCTGTTTTAGTAATAGAATTTGAGTTCTGAAGTGTAATTTAAATTATTTATGAAAATTTACCTCAGCATGAATTCCTTAAAATCATCGCTAGTTTATTTTCGAAGGGATAATATCTACAAACTTCGTTTTTTTTTTCTTTTTACTCTATCTGAAATAGATCCCAACAGGGTTTAAACTGCCATTATTTTTTTTAGTATTTTGCTAAAAGGTACCATATTTTGCTAAAACAAGTCGGTCAGAAATTCGCTAAAAAGCTAAAACTGGATAACTGTCTAAAATATCTCTATATAATAATTCAGATTTTTTTTTTTTTTTTTTTGTAATATTTGCAGGCAAAAACTACGAAAGGACTGAAATTTTTGGGAATCCTTATTTATATAGTAATTTGGATTTATTTTTAATTTTCAATGATTGAATTTAAATGCAAAAATATTTAAAAGTATGTTAGAATTCAGAATTTGCTTCATAGAAGCATTTTTAGCACTAGTATTTCATGATTATCTACCACTACACTTTACTTGATTTTTAAATTGCTTTTTCGTTTTACACATATGATATGAATACCTCTTTTTCTATTGATAAAATCAAAACATAGTTTCCCTGATTCATATTTTTAAAGTCACAAATATAGATGCTTGGTTAAAATCATCAATGAACAAAAGGAATAGAAAACAAAACTGAGGATAACAAAGCTAAGTAAAAGAAATCAATGGTATCCAAAGAATTAACTTTCAAAAAAGCTAAAATAGTGCTTGCCTATTTTTGCTAAAATGCTAAAGTAATTTTTTTGCCAGGTTAAACCCTGGATCCCAATAACTGAAAAGTATCAATTATTTTATATTTAACAGGTTTTTTTTACCTGTTTTAGTAATAGAATTTGAGTCCTGAAGTGTAATTTAAATTATTTATGAAAATTTACCTCAGGGTGAATTCTTCAAAATCGTCGCTAGTTTATTTTCGAAGGGTCAATATCTACAAAACTCTTTATTTTTTTTAACTCTATCTGAAATAGATTCCAATAACTGAAAAGTACCATTTTTTACTTTCTTCTATATGTAATATAGAGAAAGTATTGGATTCGTGAAAATTTTCGATCTCCGTTTTTTGATGGATTTACATGTTTTGGGATGCACTGAACATGAATTGATAGCTTTTAGAAAATATTTGTGTGTGTGCATCACGAATTTTGTGTCCACTGTATCTAACGAACCAATGAATGAAATTTAACCAAACTTGGTATTTAGTTGCACCCTAACATAAACTGGTGCTGATTAGATTTGGGGATCAATCACTCAACAGGTGGTGCTGTGATTGCATCTTTTGTAAACTTTTAACCTGGCAGTATAGGACAAAATTTTGTATAAATGTGCATAATGAAAGTTATTTTAAACTTGTGATTGTAAAGTTAATATGAATTATCGATAATAGTAGTAGTTAACTAGGAAAACAATTTTGTGCATGTGGGGGCATCGGTTCCCCCCTGGGGGTGGGGTGGGGGACAAATTTTCAAGATAGGTATCTTTCGAAAGGTCTCGTCAATACCTTTAAAATGAATGGTTGAACTATAAATATGTGATAATTTAAAACAAAGTTATCAATTTTTTTTTACTTTTAAGAAAATAAAAAAATAAAAAAATCGTAATTTTTTTTTTTTTTTTTTTAATATTGTTACTGAGTGAATTTGTATAGGAAAATATAGAAGAAAGTCTTGTGGTGGCCACAACATACTATTTTTTTTTTTTTTTTTTTTTACCATTTGTACAATTTTTATTTTTTAATAATATATATTATTTTATTATTTATTACAATCACTTAAACTATATATATATATATATATATACACATACATATCATACGCACATTATTTCAGAAAAACTTATTGAAAGACTCACCCAATAGGATGTCCTAAACTGACAGCTCCTCCGTGGATATTCACTTTTCCAGGATCTAAATTTAACATTTTGATGCAGGCTAGTACAACAACGCTGAAAGCTTCATTAATTTCCCATAATGCTACATCTTCTTGTTTGACACCTGTTTGTTTAAGAAGCTGAAAGTGGAAAAGTCATAGCCACATTAGATCAAGTTTTTTTTTTTTTTATAGTTTTTTAATCACAAGGGGTTGGGGGGGACAATCTTTCAATTTTTTACTGAATAATCAATTGTAACTCTAGCAAGAATTTTTATTTTACATGTGTATTATGTACTACAGAAATTTTTTTAGTTTTACATGCAGAGGGTACATACATCAAAAGGTAGAGAAACATACAGAGCACAATCAAAAGAAAAGTTGCACAAAAATTTACACAGGCCTGCAAAATCATGCTTTTCAATTTTTTTTTCCCACTGCTAATTATAAAAGGCAATTTCTAGTTCTTACTTTGAAATAACCATAACTCATGAGGCTTACATGGAAAGATTTTAAATTTGTAAGAACAGCGCATGAACTTTTGGTAAAGTAATGATGATTTTCCTCAAAGGAAAGCGAATGGGAACTTGGAATGCGCTTAATTTACTTATATTGAAGGAACAACTAAGTAATTATGTATAAAAAATTATTTAATATTGTTTACTAATTCCATTATTCATTACCTTTTGAAGTTTCTTTCCAAATTCAGGAAAGTAATACCTTTTCCTTAGGTGCAGAAACGTTCGCCGGATATAAAAATCAGTTGCTTAATAAAATCATTTTGGTTGAGATTGAATGTGATTTAAATAAGCGGTGGGAACTGTATATATTAACTAGGACTACCCGCCGTTGCCTAGGTTGAAGTAGTGTTTAGAGAATTTTTAAATCAATGAAAGAACTGAACAAAAGGTGTAAAATAAAAAAAGAGAAATGCAAGAAACATTTCTCAGAATCTTTAATAAAATATATTACAAATAAATATAAAAGGCACAGCTTTAGTATGGGATCCCTTTGGCGACTTTAAAATATTTTTGGCCATATTTTCAATGAATTGAAACAGCTATTGCAATTGCGTAATTAAAGACCTTGGCGAGAAACATTCAAGTACTTCAGATGCAAAATTTAAAATTTTGCCAAAGGTGTCCGATATTAAAGTTGTTCAACACCCCCCCCCCTTAAAAAAAAATGCAGTTTTATGATATTTACAAAATAAAATCCAAATTATAACTATCTAAAACTAAGGTGAGAAGATAAAAGAACCCCATAAGTTGCACATAAAGTATTAATAAAAACAAAAAATGTTGTTACTTAATTACATAAAAATTTCAAGCTAATGCCAAATATCTCTATGAAAATATTTATTTATACAAGATTTCTTGATAAAATATGTACCAATTTTCGTAACATAACTAAGTTTTTTTTCTTCAATTTTATTATTATTTATGGAAATTATTTTATTATTTATTTATTTTATTATTATTTTTTTAAATATTTGTTTATTTTGGCATTAAATATTTCTTTCTTTTTAATCACTTAAAGTTAAAATGGGGTTTTTATTTAATATCTTTTGATCCAATTATCCGATTGAACTAAAAAATATGGCTTTAGTTAGATTTCGTCCTGATTAATAAGTATACCATTTCTTCACAGCAGTCAGTTCAACGATGTAGCTTTGTACAGCGAACTAAAAATCCAGACAGACAGACAATCAGCTTTATATACATAGATAAACAAACAAACGTGGAACACTTAAAAAATAATAATTTATTATTTTATGCAAAACTAATTGGTGTCCATGAAAAGTTGATGGTTTTATAAGAATTAAATATACAGCTGAAGTATGATCCTTGCACAGTGGCTGAGAAGTATCATATTTACTCAAAACATACTTTTTCTATGAAGAAAAACGTAAACACAAATACCTGTAAAGTGGCAAAAAAATAAGATTGTCACCAAAAACTGAAAACTATACCACTGAAAACAAAAATTAACATGTTATAATGGAATTGATACAAATAAGCAGGATATTTTTATGATAATTTTTCACAAATCAAAAACCCACTTGATAAACCCATTGAGTCTGGAATAATTTTATGGTTTGCACTGAGATGATACAAAAATGATATCATTTATCACAGATCAAAATACATATGTGTGAAATAAAATATACAAATTTCTTTACTATTAGTCAATGAAATAAACAAAAACAACTTATAATGCACATGCGCACAACTCACATCCAAAGCCAGCTTCCAAATTTATATAATAAATACTATTGATTGCAACTAATTAACAATAATTATGGTCACAAATATTAAATTTGACACATCTACAGACAAAACTCTTTCGTTTAACACCAGAATAAAGTAAATTAATACAATAGTTTTCTCTCATGCGCTGTCCAATGGTTTTGCATTTCAAAAACATTCGAATATGCAAAACCTGAAGCTTTTATGTAATGGGCTCTTCCCACCGTCGTCTACTCAATCACGTGATAGAGGAAAACGAATAATCGAATTCTGAGAATCGAATTCAATTAAATATTGTTCTTAAGAACAAAAGTGTTAATATTTAATATAAAATGAAATAAAAGTAATATTGTGCATTTGTAAACAGTAGAATAATTGTATTTGTAAATTTAATAATTTAAAAAAACACTGTATGTGTTTAATTATTTTCACCTGTAAGAATCGATTTTTGTATGTTTTTGTGTAACTGTTACATTAACTGATCTAGTAATAAATAATAACTTGTTCTTGTGGAATGTTTACAGATTATACGTTGAAATTTTAAAACGTTTTCATTTAATTTAATTGCATAAAGGTGTTACAACAAGTTAATTAACTTAGTTACTGGTCTAAATGGATTTATGCAGTACGATGCTGCACTGTCACTGATTTAAGTACCAAAAATCTGCGTATTTAACATGTTCTTCATGAACATCAATAACAAACATAAACTAAATGATGATTGTAAATGTATACAGCAAACAAAAGATGATGAATAATGATATAAAATGGATTAAAAATGATGATGTATAAAAAAAAATAACACAGATTAAATACGATTGATCAAAAATAAGAGTAGAAAATATGTTATTTCAGCAATCGCTCTAGATAAACAAGACTTCGTCTGCTATTTGTTTTTCCTCTATCATGTGACCTCTGACGTCAGGTGGGAAGAGCCCATAATTTTTTTAAATCTTTCTAAAAAATCAGTATATGACCGATACTGTATGTATATGACACTGAGGCGGGCACGTTTGTCGTGTGTTTTTATGTTTTTTAATTAAAATGTATCTTTTAAAATTTTCAGTATTTGTTATCTCATTCTAAATGTTACTTTGGGTTTATTTATATTTCTTAATAGTATAGCATAAAAAAAAAATATTACTCATAATTTTTTTTAAAGTTAATTTTTCAGTAACTTACTTTAGGAATAGCAACAGCAGGAGATATTGGGAAATCAATGGGCTCTACTGCAGCGTCTGCAAAACCTAAAAATATTACATTTATTAAATAAAACAAAATCCATAAATAACATGTAAATTAATTAAAAATAAGAACACAGGATTCAAACCAAGTTAAACTTAAATGCATGTGAATTACATAAAAAATTATTTTATCAAACAGGGTTGCTACACAAATCAGGAGAAAAAATTCCTTGAGTTTTCCCTGTCTCTTTTAGAAGTAAAATAGATGACACGCAATCATGCAGCATTAGAATCTGACATACAATAATTGAAATCACACAATCAACAGATTGGGAAGAAAATCATATTTATTGAAATTTATTTAATCTGTTGATTGTGTGATTTCAATATATTGTAATTCTTTCTCCCATTGTTTAATGGTGTTTTCCTTTACCTGCGGCTTATTTCTGTCGAGCTATCTACATGATAGACCAGATGTTTCTGCCTAAAGGTTGTCTGAGTGAGTAATGTCAACCGATTGTCGTCCTGAATAGCTCAATTGGTAGAGCCTTGACCTTGTAAGTCAAAGATCTGGGGGTTTGACTCCCGGTCCAGGCATTTTTACTCAGTCGGAAAAATAAATTTCAATAGAATCTAACATGTTTACAAGTCAATTGAACATATTTAGGGTTTATTAATCTTATTAACTCACTACAGTTGGCGAAAAAAACAATAATTGATTCATTATAAAGCACTAAAAAAAAAAATATATTTGATTATGAAAAAATTTTCCAATGTTTTTCTAAAAAATTTCAAAAATCCTTGAGTTTTCCCTGTTTTTTAACAGATTTTCAAATTCCCTGAGTTTTTCAGATTTTCCCTGTTTTCCAGGTACCGTAGCAACACTGTCAAATAATTCATTAACCACTTAAGCACTCTACTCCATTTTGTGAAAGTATCCTTAATTACAGATATATCAAATTTCATCAAAAATAGTTTATATAATGATTTCTAATTGCATACTAGCCAGGCTTCGCCCATCACTATGCATAGCCACTTTATATGAAACAACTAGAGAAGCAAGTTCTATTTTTTTTTAAGTAAAATATATACAGTAAAGTACCGTTTGTATGTCTCTCATTTATACGTCTTTTACATTTATATGTCCTTTTAGTGAAGTCTCGATTCATTCCTATTCATTTTAATGCAAAAATTCTTCATTTATACGCCGTTAATATCAGGTATATGTCTTTTCCACTTTACTAAAATTAGCAAAATTTCTCGGTCTGTCATTATTTTCCATACTAAATAAGACGGATTTTTCCTAGAAAACCTCTTAAAAGGAGGAACACAGGAAATATCGGAGAATACTGATCAAAGAATCAATTGAATTCACGGTAGAAATTTTAATACTCATAGACAAGCAGCAAATCAAGTGAATATTAAAGATTTTTAATGTTATTAAATAACTATCTGTATGGACATAAACAGTATGCTTATTATTAAAGATACGCAATATATATAATTAATATTCAAAATGTGTTCATATAGCTCTTAAGAAATGTAATGTAACACTCAATATAAGATATATAATTAGTACCTAGTCATGCATTAACAGTATGATTTTTCTCACTTTTTATAATTTTTTTTAAATTAATAATTGCCTACATTTACTAACTTAAGAAGCTTTATTAATTAGTATTTTAATATAAATTTTCTTAAGTGTCATTAAATTTGTAGTAATAAAAGTGTTATTATTAAAATTTTGATTATACGTCCCTTTACGTCAGTCCCTTGACAGACGTATAAATGGTGCTTTACTGTATATCAAAAACATCAAGAGATATAAAGCATTCAGTGATTCAGTGCAAAGCAACAATTTTAGACAGAAGTTTTCAAAATAAGGCAATAATTTTTGTAGGTTTTCAAGAAACTTATATATGCATCTGAAGTTTGAATTTCAGTAAAATATATTGATTTAAAGTGATTTCACTAATGTTTTAAGAATGAGGTAAAAAAAAAAACAAGTCTTGCATTTTTATTTCTTTCAACTATGTAATATTCTTATTTAAGTAAAATGGGAGCAATGTTTGAAAACAGTTTAAAATATAATACAATTATTGAATAAATAAATAAATAATAAGCTGTTCCAATGTGACAATTTTAATTTAAATAAAATTTCCTTGTGCTGCTTTCTTGCTTCATAATTTAAGGACAGACAAATCCTATTAAAAAAATAATGTTGGATTGTGTGGCACGATTTCATTTATTAGTCTACAGCAGCATAGCCTCCTAAACTAGATGCTTGTTGCGTTGCTTGTAAACTTGGCAACAGTTCAAGCAGTAAGCAGCGCCACCTGGTACAGATTGCGCGGATTTTTTATTCAACAGCCCCCAATAATTTTTAAAGTGGGAGTTGATATACATAAAAGGTGAATAGAATCCAGGAAACATCGATTATATATACTTCATAAACTTATTGGTGACAGTTGAATAAAGTTGTGCAATCTGTACCAGGTGGCGCTGTCTACCACTTGAACTGTTGCCATGTTTACAAGCAACGAGACATGCATCTAGTTTAGGAGGCTATGGCAGCAGCAACCAATGAAGAGCTCCCGCATCGCGAAAGGAAGAACAATGGATTCTCCTGTCAAGAGTGCCACGGGAAGCAAACTTTACAGGGTGTATTGAGCCGGGAACAAATGGCTGAAAGGGGATGCATGCAAAACAATGTATTTTGAGCTTAGATTTAAAAGAAAGGGATGTATCCACATCAAATATCCCTGCACTCTATCCTTCAATAAATGAATAAAACAAATCGCTATCAGCACTTCTATTTACTTGACAATGCATATCCCTATAAATCTCTCTATCTGTTTGCCTTTCAATCTAAACCATCAAAGCTTTTTTCTGGACATTCCAATACATAGCAAAAAACACAGTGTATATCAAGAATACATCAACAGTTTGAAAAATAAAAATCTGGTGTCAAACAATCACACAACTTCCGTTACCCATTATTAACATATTATATGCATTTTTTGGAATTTTCCATAAGAGAAACTTGATACACGTATAAAGACATTTAAAACAGAGTTTACATGGCAAGTTAAAAAATAATAAGAAAAAAAAAATAGATAGAGTTATTATTTTTTTTTAACACTGATTTTCGAGAACTAAAATGGAACTACATAATCAGGACCGTTAATATTCCTGTAAAATCCACATAATACATGAGAAAGGGTATCTAAAATGGATTAATGAAACAATTTTTAAGAAAATCGCTAGGGCCGTTTTTGAGATATTAACTTTTACTAAAACTTTGTATACTCAATTATTAACCAGAAAATAATAATTACATACAAAAGGACATTTAAAAGGGAGTTAATAGGGCAAGTTTGAAAAAAAAAAACTGTACAGCCGTTTTTAAAGGAACGCACTTGCAAGACCTGAAATTGAGCTATTTATACAGGATGCCTATCAATTTTCCTAAACTAACATATAATTCGAAAGGGCATCTAATAGTGTTTATGTAGCAACTTTGAAGAAAATTGTTAGAGCCGTTTTTGAGATACGGACTTATTGTCCCATTTCCGGTTTCCAATGACCCATTTCTGGTTTTCCACTTTTCACCAAAATTTGGAAAATTCATCTGTACACCACACCTGTATACATGTAAATCAGGTGAAAACTTGACATCGAATTTTTGGATCGAATACAATACTTCCATTACCTATGGTAGTAGGGTAATAGAAGTAAAAAATATATATATATATGTATATATCTATATATATATATATCTGTATATATATATAAAAATTGAGGTGTGTGTCCCTATATTTCACTTTGCAGCTAAAACTACATATCGTAGACGAATAGTGTTTGTATGTAGCAATAGGTACAAGGATCCCATCGTGCACTATGGTGGTTGCAAGTCGATACCTCTAAGGGTGTTGCAGATACAGGGGTTGAAAGATGTGAACTCTAAAAATGTGTGATTATCATTGGTCGGAAATGATCTGGATCGTTCTAGAAATTTCTGGAATGATCTAGAAAGTCTTAAAATTTGAGCCAACTAAGAATGTTCTAGAAAATTCTAAATTGATCTAGAACATTCTAGAATGATCAAGAAAGTTCTAGAATGATCTAGAACATTCTAAAATGATCAAAAAAGCTCTAAAGTATATACAAATGTTGTAGACGATCAAAAATATTTTTATTGATCGGAAATGATCTGGATCGTTCTAGAAATTTCTGGAATGATCTAGAAAGTCTTAAAATTTGAGCCAACCAAGAATGTTCTAGAAAATTCTAAATTGATCTAGAACATTCTAGAATGATTAAGAAAGCTCTGGAATGATCTAGAATATTCTAAAATGATCGAAAAAGCTCCAAAGTATATACTAATGTTTTAGACGATCAAAAATATTTTAGAAATTTCTGGAAATCTCTAAAATGTATGTCAATATTTTAATTGGTCGAAATTATTCTGGATCATTCTCGATACTTTTCAAATTTTCTAAAAAATTCAAAAGTTGAAATTTGTAGAACAATCCAGAAAATTTAGTAATTAGTGGGGATAATTTTCGCGACTATATAAGACGAAAAGTCAAGCCCGTGCTTTAGTCGATTTTTTACAAGAATTGCGTAACAAAAGAAAACTTATAAGTAGTGTGATTGTAAATAACAGTGAGTAATAATTTTTACAGTGAAGAATTAAATCTTATTAAGTTTAGTGTTCTTTTTTAGTGCAGTGTGAAAAATATCACTAACGATGCCAAAACGTAAGAGCGTATTCTCGCGTTCTCGAATTGTATCGAAGAGGCAAAAGATGTCGCGAAGAAATGAAACCACGGAAGAAAGAGAACAGCGTCTATCATTACTTCGGGAAAATTATTATCTCAGGCGAAATAACCAGACTGAAGAGCAGTTTAATGATTCTAGAGAGACAGATAAAATCAGAAAAAGATTACAAAGAAAAAGAGAAACCAATGAACAGACAGATGCTAGAAGAATACAAAATACAATAAAAATGCGTAACCTTCGACTAAATGATCAAATGGAAGCTGAAGCGTCAGGAACAACCGTAAATGCTATTCGTGAAAAACGTCGGGGAGGATATAGTCTTGAATATGAAGCGTTTTATTATAATCCCACTAGAAATTATAATCAACATCCAAGTGTAGTAATCGGTAAAATGAATGTAGTTTGTAAATTTTGTAAAGCTAAAAAATTCAAAGGAGAAACACCGAGTACATGCTGTTCGAATGGTAAAATTAAATTACCAGACTTGAAATCTCTGCCACCGGAATTCCTAGAATTTATGAAAGGAGAAACACATAATTCTAAAGAATTTTTAAAAAATATTAGGCGTTACAATGCATGCTTTCAAATGACTTCATTTGGAGCAACTGCAGTAATCGAAGAACCAGGATTCAATCCAGTGTTTAAAATACAGGGACAAGTATATCATAAAATTGGATCATTATTGTCTTTCCCAAATGATACTCCGAAATTTTTACAAGTTTATTTTGTAGGAAATGAAGAACACGAACTGGACCAAAGGCTTTCAACTTTTACAGGATTACATCGAGATATAATTCTTTATTTACAGCGCTTTCTTCATAAAAATAATGAATTAATAAAGATATTTAAAACAGCAATGGAAAAAATGGTTTCAGATAGTTATAAAATAATCATTCGAGCAGATAAAAGGCCAATTGGTGAGCACGAAAGACGATTTAATGCACCTCAAGTAAATGAAATAGCTGTAGTCATGGTGGACAGTGAAAGTAGCTATAGAGACATTGTGGTACAACGAAGAAGTAATAAGTTGGAACGTATCGCTGAAACTCATCACAAGTATGACGCCTTGCAGTATCCATTAATATTTTGTCACGGTGAAGATGGTTACCATTTTAATATTTATCATATTAATCCAGAAACAAATAGACCAACAAACAAAACAGTTTCTTCTAAGGAATTTTATGCATATCGGATAATGGAGAGAGAAAATAAATACAATCATATACTCAACTGTCGGCAGTTGTTTTTACAGTTTATTGTTGATATGCAAGCAAAAATTGAAGCAGAGAGACTGTTATTTATCCGCCAAAATCAAAATGAATTACGATCGGATGAATATATTCATTTACGGGATGCAGTAGCCAATGATGGAGATATAGAAAATTTGGGACGATTAGTAATTTCGCCCTCTACGTTCACTGGTAGCCCTAGGCATATGCTTGAATATGCACAAGACGCAATGACGTATGTAAGGAAATATGGTCGTCCTGATTTATTTATAACGTTTACGTGTAATTCTTCATGGAAAGAAATTCAAGATGAATTACAGTATGGACAAAAGCCACATGACAGACATGATATAATTGCGCGCGTGTTTAAACAGAAACAAGTAAAATTTATTAATACTATTGTGAAGAGTTCTATTTTTGGAAATGTTATCAGTTGGATGTTCTCCATTGAGTGGCAAAAAAGAGGATTGCCACACTCACACAATTTAATTTGGCTGAAAGAAAAAATTCACTCAAATCAGATCGATGACGTTATCAAAGCAGAATTTCCAAATCCGGATGAAGATCCTGTTCTGTATAGAATAATCGTGAAAGACATGATACATGGGCCTTGCGGAGCGCTTAATGTGCAATCACCCTGTATGAAAGATAATAAATGTTCAAAACGATATCCAAGATCATTTTTGAGTGAGACGCAAACAGGAGATGATGCATACCCGAAATATCGACGTCGACCACCGAGTGAAGGAGGATTTACAGCAAAAATCAGAGTACGAGGCGAAGAAATTGAAATTGATAATCGATGGGTTGTCCCTTATAATCCTTTATTATCAAAAATGTTTGATGCTCATATTAATGTAGAATATTGCAGTTCTGTCAAGTCAATTAAGTATGTGTGTAAATATATTAACAAAGGAAGCGATATGGCTGTTTTTGGAATTACTGATGAAAATCGAAACGATGAAATTTTAAGATATCAAATGGGACGGTATATAAATAGTAACGAAGCAGTTTGGCGTATATTAGGGTTTTCGATTCATGACAGAGATCCAGCTGTTTTTCACTTAGCAGTTCACCTTGAAAATGGACAACGAGTATATTTTACTAATCAAACAGCACAAAAAGTTGCAAACCAACCTGTTAATACAACCTTGACGGCATTTTTCGAATTGTGTCTCAATGATCCCTTTGCTAAGACTCTTTTTTATGGAGATATTCCCAGTTATTACACGTGGGACTCATCACGAAGAGTATTTAATCGACGAAAGAGAGGAGTTCCGGTTGAAGGATTTGAGGGTGTATTTAAAGATAATGCTATCGGTCGAGTATATACGGTACACCCAAAAAATGCTGAGTGCTTTTATTTACGTTTACTACTCCATGAAGTACGTGGACCAACTTCCTTTGAAGATCTTCGAACGGTAGATGGTTACATTTGCGAGACATATCGTGAAGCCTGTCAGCGTCGTGGCTTATTAGAAAATGACAATCAATGGGAACAGGCAATGAAAGAGGCTGCAGAAACAGCAACAGCAAATCAATTACGTGAACTCTTTGCTATAATTATAACAACATGTAATCCTTCAAATCCGAATAGATTATGGATGAAATATCGTGATAGTATGAGTGATGATATTCTAGCAAGAGTGCGTAGAGACAATCAAGATATGAATATTGGTTTCAACGATAATATTTATAATGAAGCTTTAATAATTTTAGAAGATCGATGTTTCGCAATGTGCAATCAAAATTTAGTTGCTCTTGGGGTGCAATCTCCTGAAAGAGGCGGATCAAGCATGTTTAATTCAGAATTAACAAAAGAACTTAATTATAATGTAGAAGAATTGCAACGTTATATCAATGAAAATAAACCAAAATTAACACAAACTCAACGAATAGTATACAACACAATAATAAGTCGTATTGACACAAGTACAGGAGGGATTATCTTTTTAGATGCACCAGGAGGTACAGGCAAAACTTTCCTTATCAATTTAATCCTAGCTACAATCCGAGTAAAAAATGAAATCGCATTAGCATTGGCATCTTCTGGAATCGCCGCGACATCAATGGAAGGTGGAAAAACAGCCCATTCTGCATTTAATTTGCCATTAAATGTAGCTGATCAAGAATTCCCAGTCTGTAATGTCACAAAATCTTCTGTACGTGGCCAAATTTTAATACGGTGCAAAATTATAATATGGGATGAGTGCACAATGGCTCATCGAAAATCACTTGAAGCACTGGATAGAACACTACAAGATCTTCGGAAGAATACAAAACTAATGGGCGGAGTTTTATTGCTACTATCTGGAGATTTCCGACAAACATTACCAGTTATAACAAAATCAACACCAGCTGACGAAATAAATGCGTGTTTAAAACGATCAATTTTTTGGAATAATGTTGAAAAGTTATCACTAACCGAAAATATGCGAGCACTAATAACTGGAGATCCAAAAGCACAAGAGTTTGCCGACAATCTTCTGAAAATTGGAAATGGCACCTACCCACTAGATCTACAGTCTGGTAAAATAATTTTATCAGAAGAGTTGTGTCATGTAGTAGATACCGAAGAACAACTTATAGAAAAAATTTATCCATCAATAGAACAAAATTACTTGAATAAAACATGGTTGTATGAACGAGCAATTTTGGCTACAAAAAATAGTGTAGTAAAACAAATAAATGAAAGAGTACAGGATATGATACCGGGAGAGGAAAAAATCTATAAATCAATAGATTCAATGATGAATCAAGATGAAAATTTGAACTTTCCGATAGAGTTCTTAAATTCATTAGAGCCACCTGGTATGCCTTCTCATGAATTGAAGCTAAAAGTTGGATCACCAGTCATATTAATGCGAAATCTTAATGCGCCAAAATTATGCAATGGTACAAGATTATGTGTAAAACAAATTTTGAACAACATCATTGAGGCAGAAATTCTAACTGGCAAAGAAAAAGGAAACTTGGTTTTTATACCAAGAATTCCATTAATTGCGAATGACTTACCATTTTGTTTTAAAAGATTACAATTTCCACTAAGATTAGCTTATAGTATAACCAGGGCGCAAAATTTCCGCTCGCCAGCTCGCCATTGGCTAGTGGAATTTTTACTATGGCGAGTAAAAATTTGGTCAAGTTATAAAAAGAATTCATACACGATACGGTGGCAGAAAACATTCTTTTTATAGATTTAAGTATGGCAAAATCTTGCCATTTTATAACCGCATATTTAACCTCTCCTTTTTAGACTCTCGGTGAGCCGTATCTGTGTGTGCGTTGCCCGAGATCGTCCCGGCCTCGGAAAAGAGAAATGCATAGTGCATACATAAAAGTTTTGATCTCTTCGGCAGTTTTGTTTCTCGCATTGTTATTTCTCCAAGCAGAGTGAGAATAGACGAGCAGAGAGTTTTTTCTCCGTCGCCCACTATCCGGGAGAGGAGATAGGGGAAAGTTTGCCTATGCGATATTGCCTCATGAAAATGAGCTCGAGCCCTTTTTAAGATACTGCCTGTGTTTGTTTTGTCGAATAATGATCAAAACACAGTTCATATTTCGAGTTTTTTACTGAAACGCCAATGATTTGCGCTTGCAATGATTTGTAAACAACGATTTTATAGAAAAAGTTATTCCGAAATGGCTATTTAAAATGACAACTGTGAACGAGTTATACACATACAGTGCTACCACATATCCTAAAACTAACAGTGAGGACGCGTCCAAAATGTTGGAGGGATGCCAGCTTGACTGACAGTTTGAAATTTGGAAAACATCCAGTAAACCCGCGCTCTGTGTGTTATTGCTCATTTTCTCTGAGTCAGATGACTGTCACCCCTATTTTAGCATTGGACTCGTAGAGTTAGCACTTGCGCAGATGCTCCCATGGTTTCATGAAAAGTGATCAAAGAATACATTCCATCTGATTACAAAAACAAAATGGACAATAAAGACATTTCTAATATAAAAAGTTTTAAGTAAATAAATAGATAAACAAGGAAGCTTAATGTTTCATAATAAAAAGATTTTCACAGGATATTCTTTGACAAAGAATTTCTTCTTCTTTTTCACTTCCTTATACAAAGTATAAAGAAGTATAATAATCCCGATTTGCCAAATGGAATTTGTATTTCACATTGCTCGAAAACGAATGATCGCTGACTGTTGCCAATTTATACGTGTGACTATCATAATGTCTAGTTCTACACTTGCAAGTGTCTTCCTAACACAAGCTCTCATTTTAGAGATATAAGCGACTTTTCACAATTTTTCGTGACGTCTGTATGTGTGTGTGTGTATTTCACATAACTCAAAAACGGTTGGACGTAGAAAGTTGCGAATTGGTACATAGGTTTCTTATAACATCTAGTTGTGTTATAAGAACTCTACATCCTATATCTCTACATCCTCCCTTTTCAGAGTTTGTATTATTTTCCGTTTTAGAGATATTTAGGAAAATTAGGTTCATAATGACCAAAAATACAACGGTTTTGGCCATTATCAAAAACGGTTTGGACAAATATTGCTATCGATTTTTAACTGACTTCCCGACTAGCTAGACATTTGAAACTTTCAGAATAGTTCAGAACACGGTGGAAATGCATTTTTTAAATATTTTTAGCCAACTGTTTTTGATCCCTGCAACCTTCGGCAGCGTTACCAGTACAAATCTTGCAATCGAGTTTTAACTGATTTCCTGACTAGCTACACATTTGAAATTTTCAGAAAAGCTCAGAACACTGTGACAATGTATTTTTAAAATATTTTTAACAAATTGTTTCGGAGTCACTGCTGCCTTCAGCAGCGTTTATATGATTCAACAGAAAAATTATTTAATTAACTTCCCCCACCAGCTACACATTTGAAACTTTCAGAATAGTTCAGAACACGGTGAAAATACATTTTTTTAGCCAACTGTTTCGGATCCCTGCTGCCTTCGGCAGCGTTACCAGTACAAATCTTGCAAACGATTTTTAACTGACTTCCCGACTAGCTGGAAATTTGAAATTTTCAGAAAAGCTCAGAACATGGTGACAATGCATCTTTTAAATACTTTTTGCCAACTGTCTCGGGTCAAATGACAATTCTTTTTAACATTATGTATATATTTCTAAAGGTGTATAAGGAAATCATGTGGTGCCCACATCAGATTTTTCTTTATGACTCTTTGCATTTATGTTATTAGATATTTTAATCTTTTTCAAATCTCAAATACAATAGAATACAATGATTTTTAATTATAGATGATTATGAAACATGATCATATACGACGCACTTTTAATATTAATAAAATCCTAACTATTTGTGAAAGCCTTTCAAATAGTTAGGAAAAAAGAAAAAACCCAAAATACGTAAAAAAGAAGAAGAAAAAAAAAAAAAAAAGACAACCCTATTTTGTGGCGAGTAAATTTTTTTTTCTGCGAGTGTAATCTGAGTTGAAATTTCGGGCCCTGGTATAACTATCAATAAGGCCCAAGGTCAGACGTTCCGATTTTGTGGGGTTAATTTAAAAGAATCCTGTTTTTCACATGGCCAACTCTATGTAGCTTTTTCACGCGTGGGACAGAAAGATAATTTATTTGTTTATGCACCAGAACACAAAACAGTAAACGTAGTGTATAAGAATGTATTTCAGTAGAAATGTTTAGTATATAAATTGATTTAAGATAATTTAAGATATTAATGTATACTTAGTCATAAGATATTTATGTATAATTTATGTATAAACAAAAAAAAATCAATAAATTAATCAATTAAAAAAAAAATGTGTCTTTTATATAACAAATTGTCAAGTAAGTATTGATGGATTATTAATAACAAATAACTGTGCTATTAAAAATGACTCAGCGAAGCGGGTATTCACAGCTAGTATATATATACTAGCGAGCTTCGCCCGCTAGCGGGTCAGTATTTTCAAATGAATCACTAAAATTAATGAATCACTACCAGTAACTTTTAGTGTCAAGAAAAGAAATTAAAAAAAAAATCATTTCTGATTGGGTAAAAAGTCGGCCCGTGTCCCCACTGCTTTCGGCAGCGCAGCACCGTGCGCGCTGCGCGCGCGTATTCCTTCCCTGACCCTTCGTGCCCCCCCCCTCAAAAAAAAAAAAAAAAAATCTGATCGGGTAAAAACTCACACCGGGTCCCCACTGCCTTCGGCATCGCAGACCCATGCGCGCTGCGCGCGCACGTGTGAGGGTATACGTGCGCTGCGCGCACATATTCCTTCTCAAATCAAATTTTTATTCTTAAGAAAAGAAAATTAAAAAAATCATTTCTCATCGGGTACAAATTCGGACCGGGTCCTCACTGCCTACGGCACCGCAGTCCCATGCGCGCTGCGCGCGCTCAAGTTAAGGAATACACGCGCTGCGCGCGCGTATTCCTTCCCTGACCCTTCGTGCCCCCTAAAAAAAAAATCATTTCTGATTTGGTAAAGACTTACACCGTGTCCCCACTGCCTTCGGCAGCGCAGACCCATGCGCGCTTCGCGCGCACGTGTTAAGGTATACGCCCGCTACGCGCACATATTCCTTCTCAAATCAAATTTTTTTCTTAAGAAAAGAAAATGAAAAAAAAATCATTTCTCATCGGTTAAAAAGTCGGACCGGGTCCCCACTGCCTTCGGCAGCGCTGTCCCGTGTTCGCGGTGCACGCCTATATCTTCCCCACCCTTTCAGCCCTTCCTAATTAACCTACATATACCAATTTTGAACGGTCTAACTGAATTAGCTGAGATGCAAAAGAAAACCTAATCAGGAAACCTCAAAACGTGCAAATCTGGTTAAAGCTTTCGATAATATAAAAGAACGTTAAAATATCTTTCGAATGATGTATTAAAAATAATTTAATCATAATTAGAAATTGAAATATTGAAATTTTTAAATATTACAGCGCCATCTGGCGGTACAGATTTCTGTAATCTACTGTTCGATTGCAAATCAACAATGCTATCGAATGATGTATTACTTATGAAATTATTTTAATTAGTAGCTGAGATACAAAAAAAAAAAACCGATTCAGGAGACCTCAAAACATGTAAATGAAGCGAAATCTTGAATCCCACTTTCGATAATATAAAAGTACTTTAAAATATCTTTCGAATGATGTATTAAAAATAATTTAATCATAGTTAGAACTTGAAATACGCGTATGAGAATAAAATTTAATTTGCAATTAAATTTTACATTTTTTATTTATTTTGGAAACCCGATGAAATTTCAACTGCTACTCCGTCTTGTGATGTTAAAAGTGTGTAGCAAGTTTGAAATAATTTTAAATAAAATTGAAGCATTTTGAAATTTGCAATTTTTATTTCCAGTACAAAATCAGTAAAGCAGGAAGTAAAATCTTTATTCTTTCGCCCGGCGCCATGGTAACCGAAATACGTCTATTGCGAAATTAATAAAACTCTTGTGATTTGTTGCCACCTTTTTTTTCATACTTTAGTTAATTTTAAAAAATCTATTTGCCCTATCGTTAAGCTATTTAAACCGTCGGATTCAGAAAAATCGGACCTTTCATTTGATATCTTATTTGTAACGATACGGCTGATATTTCTAATTTATTTTCCACTTTTTCCGTAAAAATGTCGCTTTTTAAGCATTTAATCATGAATTCTGGGTCATTTTTCGGTAGATATGGGTGGACATTTTAATTAATATCTCCGCTAATTAGGGTCGCATCGCTTAGCGAATTATCGCGATGTCGAGATGAAGAAATTCTGCGTCTATCGACACCGGTTTCGAGGCGATGCGACCATTAGCGCCGGAGCTTTAGCGGTCACAAGGCATTTCTCACAGACAGACAGACAGACAGACAGACAGACAGACAGACAGAAAGACAGACAGAAAGACAGACAGACAGACAGAAAGACAGATGCGCACAGATTTTAATAATATAAGGAGATATTCTCACTTCTATGTTCAGACAAATAAATAGAAAACATAAATCCAGAAAATAACCTAAATCATGAATTGTACTGAATTTTATAAAATTGTACATGCAGATTTAACAACTTTCTTCTAAAAGAATTTTAAATACAAAATATTACATTCATAAAAATAACAAGATTTTTATATGCTTTCTTGACCTTTTTTTTTTTCTTTTTTTAAGAGATTTCCTTTTTTTTTTACAATCCGCATTAACCATTCTTTTTGAACAATACTACTTTTAAACCCCTCCTCTTACAAAAGAATAGGCTAAAAACATATGATAAATTTTATGTTTAGATAATAAGATAATTACAAGTGTGAGAACAGAAAAAAAAGTATCCACTGACACCAGTAAAATAACAGAACAAAATTAAAATAAGGAAATGCACAACAATGAATAACAGGGACCAAAATCATTCCATTTCCACTTACTTTGGGAGATAACAACAGAAAAATGAAAAGGACATCCCTGTTTTACTCTTTTTCGTGTTCTGGAACATTAGAAATCCCTATTTTTTAACCAGATTAACTTCATTTACACATACACAGAAAACTAATAGTTGAATTATAAACATATCAAGAAACAGATATGTTGGAATCATTAAACCTACAACTTCCACCTTATTGTACTTCATTATTTTGACCTGAAATAAGGCAGGGTTGCCACTCAAATACGAGAATAAAGTTCCCTGGCTTTTCCAGTTTTTCCAGGTGTGTTCTAAGAAAATTCCAGTCTAACCATATACGAGCACTGCCTGTGTTGAGGGCTAAATAATTACGGTATTACTTGAAAACACAAAAAATACATATGACAAAGTTACATACAGTGACAGCATCTGTCGCTTATAGATGGAATAACAAATTTCTTTCACAAGTGGAAAGGAAGGCCGGCGATGTTTAAAAAAATCGTGGAAGCTAGGAAAAAAAAAAAAAAAAAGAATCTACGTTGGCGGAAAATTTGTTTTTTATTTAGTAACCATCGTATGAAATTCCCTGACTTTTCCAGATTCTGGTTAAAATATTCAAATTCTCTGACTTTTCCCTGACTTTTGCGGTCAATTTTCGAATTTCCTGACTATTCCAGGTTTTCCAGGTTCTCAAGGCAGCGTGGCAATCCTGATAAGGGTTTTTTTGTTGTTGTAATGTATCTTGTTTGTTAAGTCCTTTTAATCATTTTTAATAATTTAACACCTTTTTTACCCATTTTACTGTACTGTTTCTAAAAAGACTAGAGCTCTGAGAATTCTGGAATCTGCAGAATTCTAGAATCTTAGAATTCTCTCTAGAATTCTGAAATAATATAAAACACACTATTACCAACAATTTGAGCCAAAGGTGTCACTTTCATTTGTTCTGCAGCAGCTGTTGTCATTAGGACACAAGCAGCAGCACCATCATTAATAGTACTGGCATTGGCAGCAGTAATGGTACCTGAAAAAAAAAAAAAAAAATTCAATGCTGATGTATATAAACAGGATTCATATGTTTATAGGTGTGAGAATGGCAAAGAGACAGAAAAGCTGAAATTATATTAGAAGGCAAGACAGTGAAATGAAATACTAGAATTTTAAGGGTAAAATCTATTTCATTAGAGTAATATATATATATATATATATTAATCTTCAATCGATAAAAAAAGTACAAATGTTATACTTTAGAATTCAGTCAAGTTTTATTTGATTAGCTAATGTAATAAATTTGCATCCAAAAGACAAAAAAAAAAAAAAAAAAATTACTGCCTTTGTAGAAAATAACCTGCAAAATGAAGATAAATGCTGTAAATATAAATAAAACTATTGTGTGTGACAATCAGCATATTAATAAGTAAAAAAAAAAAAAAGTTAAAACATAGAATTTTTTTTGTGTGCATATTTATTACTAAATTTTTAAATAAGTGTTTAGATTTTAAATATGCCCTTAAAAATTCAAATCTGCCCTTAAAATCTAAAAAGTGCCTTTTTTTTTTCTTTCTGTTTTACTAGCAGTACCTACACTTCTTAAAACCTGGGGGAAGTGTTTGATTATTTTTCTTTTGTTGCAGAATGAGAAAGCTTAAGCATCAAAAGATGTTTGATCATTTATTGAAGAAAGGGAAAATGAGGGGCCAAACGATAATTACATGAGTGTGAACTGTTAAACATTTCTACTTCTTTATAGGCTCAAGAATCTATTAGATTCTTAATCGGTTAAAGTAATTTTAAAATGAATATGTTGTGGCTTGTAGATGGAGAAAGATTGGAAAAAAAAAAAAAAAGTGCCATAGAGCATTTGATCACTGATCGCTAGTTGGAGATAAGAAAATATGGGGGGGGGGGGGGGGGGAGAGTTAAAAATAACTACATGAGCAAGAAATATTGAAGGATTCTGTTTCTTTGGAGATTTTAAAATCTCACAAAGCAAGTTTTAAATAAATATAGATTTGATCCAGAAATTTATTCATCAACCCTGAAAGTTCATTTCAGAAAATTTTGATGTTGTGCCATGATTAATAATGTCACTTGATATAGCTGTGTTTACAGACTTGGTGACTTTGCCAACGAATGTTATGTGAGAAATGCCTAGCTGGTAATCAGCCAGGGTAGCTCAATGGTTTGAGCATCTGCGTGTAAATCGGAAGGCCCGGGTTCGATTCCCGGCTTTGGTATTTTTCACATAGTTGGTATAAAAAATCAGCCTTCTACTTCAAAATTTTCTGAAATGAATATGGACATTTATGTTGTGGATGGAGAAAGATTGTGAATTGCAAGGCTTTCACAAATCTGAAAAGATGGCACCTATGAACTGTCAAAAATTAGCGTTTTTAGTCTGATTTTCCGAAAATATTAGAAAAATGGGAAAAATACACATTAAAACGTAAAAACGGAAGAGATGGCAGGTATGATGTACATCAATTTCATAGCTTTTATATGAACCAAACAGTTTAACAAAATAGTGTACATAATATAAATGAAAAATATCCCGAGTACTTACCATTTTCTTTCTGAAACACAGTGGGCAGGGAAGAGAACTTTTCAAAATTAACCCTCTTATATTCTTCATCTGTCTCAATTATGGTGTCTGGTTTTCCTCTTTTTCCAGGCACAGTGACTGGAACAATTTCTTGTGCAAATACACCAGACTACAAAATATGAAAATTATAAACTATAGCAAACACGATTTTAAAAAGATAACACATTACATAAAATTTGCATAGTTCATGTCACAGTGAAAATAAATCCATATTTGGAAACCAAAAATTACCTAACACAGTATTAATGGATTGGTTAAATTATTTTTTGCAAGAGTGAAAATTGACCAGGCCAGCACTCAAATTTGAATCTCTTACATTAATATCTTAGCACTGCATCAATTAAGTTATGTCAGTTGATATTTGACCTGCACAGTCTCTTTATAAGAAAGTTGGAAATTTTCATCATTTTTTGTTCTGAGAATATAGACTTGTCAAACGGATAATGTCTATGCTCCTTTAAACATTATATTCATCAATCAAGATTCTCATCAGAGAGAAAAAAAATGGATGAAAATTTCTCACCATTCTTTAAAAAAAAAGGTAAAATTTTTAAAAACTATGTGAGATTTCTGAAAATTAAGTGAGATTACAAATAAACTTTGAATAATAATAATAGGTCTTTTACATCGACACAGAGAATTTATACCTGGAATAAATGAAAATTTTTTTTTCATGGTTTTTGAGTTTTGTGTGGTTTCTACAGTGCAGTTGCAGAGCAGATATAACTAGAGCCTTTTGGTTATATTTTATTGCTGAACTTTACCAGAAAACTACCAATAATATCACTATTAAAAAATTCTGATAGCAATTTCCGAGTATACAAACACCCCTGCAGTAGGATGCCATCATGCATTATTTCTTATGCTGCTATATAAAGCCCCAGGGATATAACTTCCCCAATGACAGTATTCAGGAGCTAGTTCAATGCATTACAGTAGTTGTTTTTGATGTCTAAGGTAAGCTTAAGATTTCCAAGAACATGTGGCAACCAAGGCTGTCGACAAAAGAGGTTAGGGGACTTCAATTCCATTCTGAAATTCTGCAGATTTGTGAAAAAAAATTTGAGTTATTTTTCCCACTAGTATTATTTTCTGTTCATCATATATCACTCACAGCAAGAAAACTGACACAAATAAAAAAATGGCAATTTTGAGTTTACGTATTCAAAAATATATATGAAGTGCCTGAATGTGCATAAAAAGCATCAAATCTCTACCTTGCAATTTACTTACCTAAGAAGCAAGTTTGTTGTAATGCTAGTCAATGGTTTATCATTATCTTTAAGCTGATTTTTTCTCAAATAAAGATTTTTTTTTAGTTGTGTCACTTTTCTTGCCAGGGTGCAATACGTGTAATGATGATGTTAAATTGATTAATAAACTGAATATTCAGCAGAGTTGTGTCTATGTTCTCTTTACCATATAAGCTAATACATACTCATTTCATTTTATCCACAACTTGCCTTATGCAGGCATGAGAGTGCAGAAAATTAAAAAAAGAGGAAATACGCGTGTTCATAAAATTAATTTTAAAAGAAAAATAATGCACGCGGGGAAATATATACAAATGTACGTTCATAAAATTAATTTCAAATAAAAAATAATGCTCACAGGAAAAAACTATGCAAAATATTTTAAAAGTGACAAATTAAACTATAAAGAATAATGCCCATCAACACAATAAAACATGTGTTTAAAAAAAAAAAAAATGTTAGCTAGCAATCAACATTTAATCATTGGCTGGTGGAAGAAAATGGGAAAGAGGGGGGGGGGGTGTAAAAAGTAGTTCATGGGAGAAATATTAAACACAATTCTACTTCTTTATGGGTTCTAGAACATCATAAAGTAAGTTTAAAACTAATATTGTGGATGGATAAATATTCAAAAGTAAAAGGTTTTTCGCAGAATATTTAATCGGCAATGGTTAGAGATGAAAAGGGGGGAGGGGGAGAGGACAAAAAAAATTACATGGGTGGGAAATATTGAATAATTCTGATCTTTTATATGTTATAGAATCTGTTAAAGCATGTTTAAAAGGAATATTGACATTTATATTTTGGATGGAAAAAGATTGAGAATCTAAAATTTTCCGTGGAGCGTTTGAACACTGATCGTTATTGGAGTTTGATTTTAACAAAATAAAAAACCGCGAAATGAAAGAAAATCGCTAAAAAGCGGAAAATCACGGAAATTCTCATGCCTGCTTACGTGAGTTTTGACTCGTCTAGATGTTCCCTACCCCTCCTACAAATTGGGAGTTAGACAACCCCTCCTGGTGTTGGGAGACCCTATATTTCTGACTATATATAATCAAAATTATATTTATAAAAAAAAGAGGAAGTAAATCTATGAAAAACTAAAAAATGAAAGTTTTCAAGAATCTAATACTATCTTCATATTAGTTAGTTGTAAGGTGACTAAGGCACAAGTTGAAAAATGATCATTTCATTATATTTATTTCTCAATCCAAATAATTCATTTGCTAGCAAGCCCCTGCGAAATTTTCGCACTTTATTTATCTCTTTGTTACCTTTAAAATTTAAAATAATTATTATTTTATAGACATCATTTTTTAGATCATCACGACATCATATAGATGCAAATTTATTATTATATATATATATATATATATATATATATTTTTTTTTTTTTTCCCCCACGTGAAAGCATATTTTATTTTATGCTTTGAAAAAAAAAATATATATTGGCAACAATTAAAAATTTAAATGTCTATTTTAAAGCTATGTCAATTTTCATATTTTAATTAATTTTAAAAAATCTAATCAAAAATTCAATACAAATAAGGTACCAAATGAAAAGAGCACTTTTTTTCTGAATCCGTCTGATTAAACAGCTTATCAATCGGACAATTAGATTTTTTAAAATTAACCAAAGTATGAAAATTAGGTGGCAACTTGTGTTCACACACAAACATAGTCCAAGGAAATCTCTTAGCCTTTTAAGCATGACAGAGCCAGTCAGTCAGTGATGAGTGCAACTATATATGCTGATGAATATAAAAATAAAGTAATAAATGTACGAATAAAAGTCAAAATGTCAACACAATACAAACATAACTTACTTCAGCAGACTTCGCAGTCTTTTTATAGCTGTTGATAGCAAATTCATCTTGTTCAGCTCTTGAAATTCCCATTTTTTTAGCTGTGTTTTCACCACAAACGCCCTACAAGACAACAGTAATAAATAATATGAAGCACGTGAAATGAATTGGACAATGACAGGAATACAGGATGATAAAAACAATATGAGGAAAAAAAATATATACTTCTAAAATAGAAAAGAATTGTGTGATAAAATGTTGATAACTAATGATAGTAAAATGCCCTCGATAAAATAAAAATTGTTGTTTTTATTTTATTTATTTTTTAAAAGAAGTATATTCAACTAATTGCAAATCATATTCAGTAACAACTAATCTCTTCTCAAAGAAAAAAAAAAAAAAAGAAGGTTTAGCTAAACTTGAAAATTAAAATTTTATGCTACTTACCAATGGCCTGTTGATCCTTCGCTTACTTGCCACTGTTAAGCAAATTTTTCTGTTGATTACCAAAATAAACAATACTCTGATTTCTCATCCGATTTCTTTTAAGGATCTATTTTGTTTGCCCTAAGGATCTATTTTAAATCCCGGGGGGGTTCTTCTATATGTATACATAGAAAAAGTATTGGATTCGTGAAAATTTTCGAACTCCAGTTTTCGATGGATTTACACATTTTGGGATGCCCTGAACATGATTTGACTGTTTTTAGAAAATGTCTGTCAGTCTGTGTGTGTGTGTGTGTATCATAAATTTTGCAGACGCTGTATCCCATGAACCAATGAACGAAATTTAATCAAACTTGGTATTTAGTTGGACCCTGACATAAACTGGTGCTGATTAGATTTGGGTATCAATCGCTCAAAAGATGGCACTGTCATTGCATTTTTTCTAAATTTTTAACATGGCAGTATAGGACAAAATTTCATATAAATGTACATAATGAGAGTTATTTTTCCCATGTGATTGTAAAACTAATAGTGTGGTAATAGTAGTAGTTAACTAGGAAAAAAAAATTGTGCATGTGGGAGCATCCCTTTCCCCCCTTGAGGGGAAGTACACCCCCCGGGGGAGTAAATTTTCAATATGTGTATCTTTCGAAAGACCTCATCAATACCTTTAAAACGAATGGTTGAACTATAGATCTATGATAATGTGAAACAAAGTTATCGATTTTTTTATATTTTTTTATGAAAGAAAGTAAAAAAAAATCTTATTTCTACTGATAATTGCAAAAAATTGATTTTCTTTCGGCATTTAAGGATAAAATTCTGTCAGATAAAAATCGTCTGCATTTATGGAAAATAATTTAATAAATATTTGTATGAATGAATTTTGTGTAAAATTATATAGAAGAAAGTCATGTGGTGGCCACATCATACTAGTTATGAAAGGTTTCATTTTAAGTTTGCTGATTTTTCAAAATATGTAATTGTTCCACCAAAAAATAATGACCATTCTGTCATCATATATATAATCAGATGGCAAAAATCTGATAATTTTACAGACTAGTTCTCAAAAGACGAATTCCTTTGCCAAAGTTACCAATAATTTATGCGTAATCACAGTATAACTGCATTTTTTTTTTTTTTAGTCTTCAGTTAAAAAAAGAAATTTCATAGAAATTATTTAAAAGAAATTTCATAAAAATTATAATTAAAATAATTAGGGCCCATAAAATATTTGTAGTAAAATATTTCTAATTTACAATTCAACAATTTTTACTTAAATAATTTCAAAATATTTATTTTTGAGATAAGTTTATTTAAAAAATTTTAAATAGTAATCTACAAATATTTTAAAAGTTAGTGCAGGCTTTAATCAATGCGCAAATGCCTTAAGCATTGTTTCCCATAAATAAATTATATTACACATAATTCTATAAAGAATAGTAGGTATCTATTTATCTCTCTGATATATGCTCGATCAGATTAAAAAAAAAACTTATCTAAGTCTACATTATTATTTAAAAAAAAAAAAAAAAAAAAAAATGCACCTAGTTTTTTAGAAACTTAAAAAAAATATATATATATGCAGCATGTGCAAAATAAATGTGAAATTAGCAATATTTATATTTATAGTCACAACCAATGGTTAAAATATGCTGTAATTTCGTCACTAATCGATTTGAGAAACAAAAATCAACAGTATCCAAAAGAATTAAATAACTTTTGAATGCTTATGCATTTTAGCTAAAATGCTTTAAAAAAAAAATGCCAAGTTAAACCCTGAACATTTTTTTTTTTTTTTTTTTTTTTTAAGAATAGAAGAATTTTGTGAAAAACAAATAGGAATTTCAAATGTTATACAATATAAAATGATATTACTAAAGATATCAATTATAAAATTAATTTTTTCATACTGTAATAAGGTTTGAATTAATTTTCATCAAGAATTAATGGAATATAAAATGAAAATAGCAGTTTATGAACAAGATATTTAATTTTTTAAATAATACTTAATACAAACATTGGTATTTAATTTTAAATGATTGGTGAAACATAAAAGTTATGTGAGAGTGAAAAGAAGTGAAGATAGATTATATCATAGCTATAGTAATAAGACATGGATTGATCAGCAAGAGGGAAAGAGTGATACCTTTTTTTTTCAGGAAAAGTCACTCTAATGACTGCCTTTTCCCAAGTAAATCACACACAGGAATACACACGGATAATTTAGTAAATAAAATTTATGAATAATTTATTTACTAAAGGTGAATGAAAAACTCCAGGTACAGTTTCAAATTCATTTTTATTCTTTTTTTCATTACTCTCTAATGGCTGATTTTAGAACTTTCTTTCGGGATCAAAATTTTTTGCTCGATAACATGGGGATGATACATCTATATATATTACTATATCTATGGATTATATTAGAGAAGGTATTAACTTACCATATGAAATTTCTTATACGCATCTGTTAAACCATCATAGACCAAACTATCCTAGGAAAAGAAGAATGAATAATGAAAGATAAACAGATTTAAATTTCAATAAGATAAAAAAGTCAAAATAAAATTATGTGGTTTCAAATAATAGATAATAGAACATTTCCCAACTATACTTACCTTTTAACCTTCAATACATTTACCCTCCCAATGACACATTAAGATATATTTTATTTTTAATCACGAAGAAAAAAATCCTATCAAACTATCTTTAAAGTTTAGTTTTAAAAAGAAAGCATAAAATTTCTTTTGAATTTGGTATGTTGTCTAAAAACTATATTGCACTGTCCAATGCATCTAAGCTAAAAATTTAGTACTCTCTAAAAAATTTAAGAAAAGCCTTTTTATTGCCAAAACAAAATTGCCACCCTCTACCCAAAATCTGACTTTAATTCAAAGAAAAAATTAAATATAGTAGAACCTCGATCCATCATTTTTCATAGGGTGCATTAAAAAAAACTATGAAAGTGGGCAGACGATGAATGCGGGTTAAAGTCAAAACACAAAGAAAACAATATTTATAAATTAATACATGCAATTTATACATGATACTACTAAAAAAAATAATTTGTTACTTTCCAAACTGTCAAGGAAATAAATTAAAGTTGTGGAACATTAAGTGATTTATTTTTTGAAATCAGTAATTTTATGTTGGGTTTTTTGTTCATTTTCTAAATTAAACAGGAAAATTCCTGGTTTACAACATTTTTCTGGTCCTTTTCTATAATTTTATGTGTGTATATAAAAGTCTGTGCACTTTCAAATACCGTAATTTTGTGAAACACTTGGCACTGGCATAGGCTCAGCTTCATCATCGTGAAAATTAGTTTTACTTGCATTACCCGACTACCATAGATAACGGAAGTATTGTATTCAGTCAAAAAATTCTGTTTATTGTTTCAGTCCAAAAATTTGATATGGAGTTTTCACCTGATTTACATGTTTTAAGGTCTCCTGAGTCAAGAAAAAGTGGTTTTGGCAATTGGTCAGTGTGTATGTATGTGAGGAATCATCTGGCTATTATATCTAGGAAACTAATAAAGATAGAAATTCGAAACTTTAGAACTGAAACAGGTCTGATGTACAGATGAATTTTCCAAATTTTGGTGAAAATTGGAAAACTGGAAGTGGGACATCTGAAACCGGAAGTGTCCATATCTCAAAATCGACTCTAATGATTTTCTTCAAAATTGCTGTATAAACATTCTATTAGATGTCCTTTCAAATGATATAGTTGGTTAGTTCAGGAAAATTGATAGGCGTCCTGTATAAATATCTGAATTTCAGGTCCTGCAAATGCGTTACTGGCAAAACAGTTGTATGATTTTTTTCAAACTTGCCATATTTTAAATATCCTTTTAAATGCCTCTTTTAAATATCCTTTTGCATGCAATTGTTCTTTTCTGGTCAACAATTAATTATGTCGAGATTTGGTAAAAGTCAGTATCTCTCAGCGGTTCTAACGATTTTCTTGAAAATTGTTACATAAACCCATTTTCGATATCCTTTCTCATGCTTTATTTGGTTATCACAGGAAAATTAATAGTCATCCTGATCAGATATATCAGTTTTAGTTCTCAAAAATTGGTGTTTAAAAAAAAAAAAAAAAAAAAAAAAAAAAACCTCTACCAATTTTTTTTTTTTTTTTTTTTGTTTCTTTTTCTTAAAAAAAAAAAAAAAAAAAGAAAAGAAATTGTTGTGTAAACTCTGTTTTATGTTTTTACATGTGTATTAAATTTCTCTTTCCGGAAAAGTTTTAGGTGTCTATTTCATTAGGTTAATTCTAAGTCTTCTGATAACATTACCTCCAAAAAGTGCATATAATATGTGTAGTAGTGGGTAATGGAAGTTGTGCGGTTGTTTCATACCAGATTTTTTTTTTTTTTTTTTTTTTTTTTTAAGGTGTAAAATACTGATCGTTGAGATATCAATTTTGTGCATTTTGAGATTCATACAAAACAGAGGCATCTAGTGATGATTTTTCTTTCTTTCTTTCTTTTTTTTTTTTTTTTTTTTAATGTAGTTTGCAATTAATTAAGCAAGAACATAGCTGTAGTTATTAATGTTTTCCTTCATACTATAAAAAGTGC
The DNA here is from genome assembly GCA_963930645.1 of Salticus scenicus. Lineage (NCBI taxonomy): Eukaryota > Metazoa > Arthropoda > Arachnida > Araneae > Salticidae > Salticus > Salticus scenicus. Next base: position 479,027 of record CAWVNO010001386.1, read on the forward strand.
AATAGAAAGTCACTAGACTTTGGGATGAATCCCAGATTGTCAATGACATAAAATCCATGGAACCTAAACCTTTTCTTTGTGCATTCAACTTTGCTTTATCTTTCGACTATTGCTATGCAGAAATAAAAGAATACAAATCGATCTTTTTAATGGGCTCTTAATTTTTTATATACAATATCTGATACTTTGTAAAATGATGTGTTTAATTTTTATTGTTAGCACATATCGTAGAAACTCTCAAAATTTGCTTATGATCTGAACACTAAGTCAAACATTTGACAGTACAGGAGAGAATTATGGCTTCAACAGATATTTTGAGAAATTAAAATATGAAAGAAATTAAGAATTTTACATTGCATTTTTTCTATATATTTATCTTTTGAGTTTCTAATGTTTAAATACTTTCAAAGTTAATGTTTTATTCTTTTATGATATTATTTAAATTTATCTTTTATATACACCATAGAAGCAATGTCTTATTCATGTTTTATAGAAACAAATTTGTTGTTAAAACTATTATGTTGAAACACAGAGATAATAGAAACCTAAAAATCTTTATCAGGTGTCTGTTCAAACTTTTTTGACAGGGTCCTGTTTTGCGGAAATTGTGAAAAATCAACAAACACAATTTTTTGAATCAAAATTTGTGTGAAAATCAATTTCTCCTGAACTTTTTGGCTAGGGTCTTTTTTTGTGAAATTGTGAAAAATGTAATTTTGCAAAATAAAATTACAATTAAAATAGTTTCATTTTTGACAATGAAGATTCACTTTTATAGAATTAAACTGACACATATGCACAGAAATCTTTTAGAAATTAGAAATTGAATATCAGCTTTTTTTGGAGAAATACAGCAAAACATGTCCGGTTATTCAGACAGTCTGTTCGCTGCCCATAAGATTAGTTTTCAAAATGAAAGAAATTTATCAAAAATCTTTTCTAAAAAGAAAAATTTTGTGAAGGTATTTTTTTTTTTTTTAGGATAAAAATATTTTGTGAAAGGTCATTTTTTACGATATACAATTTTATGAAGGGTCTTATAATTATACCTCTGGGCAAACCCCTGTATATACTACAGGTCCGAATAGGTAATTTAATTTTTGACAGTTCACAGCAATTTTATTATTTACATGCAAATAAATATTTATTTTTATGTAAAAAATGATAGTGTGAACATTTATTTATATATTTTCATTTTTAGCCTTCACCATGATAAATTTCATAACTTTAAAATTACAATAACATCCATTTTACCAGATGAAAAAAATAATTTTAGAAAGGTTTTATATCACTTTCATTATTCACATATAAAATACTGGCATTTGATCATTTGCTTCTCTTGTATTCTACAATTATGTTACATTTTATATCTATAACTCAAAATTAAGAAATCACCTTTGTTATTATTATTATTTACTTTCTTCCTAATTACTGTCTGTGAATTTACCTTCATAGGGGGTATTTCCAAAATTAAACACAATTCATGGGAGAATAGCAATAAACAAGCACACACACAAAAAAAAAAAAAAAAAAAAAAAAAATCCACAATCACACGTTATACGTGTATTGTAATTAAAAAGTTTTTATTCATCATTTCACATTAACCATTTGAGTCCCAAACAGCGCGATTGTGCTATTGAGATTTTATGTCAAGAAAACCCAGTGCATTTCAAACATTGTGGACAACTGATGGTGCATTACCGATTATTGAAGTCGCACGCTCAGATTTACTGAAGCAAGTACGTCTAATAATTTTGAAACACACAATTATTAACAATGAGAAACACTTACGCAATGAGAAACACTGTCCAATCGCTTTGCAAACTGCAATAAATGTGACAGAGCAATGAAAAAAAGACGAGAATTGCATTACCTAACAAATACAAGAAGCGGTATTGCTCCGACTGGGATTCATCGATGCAAAATAAACAAAGTTGTATCGCGCTGATTGGGTCTTTTCGTACTCATTTATAGAAAGCGCTGTTTGGAATTCTTCGGCAGTGTTTTTTCAATACTCCCTGGGACTCAAACGGTTAAAATTCCAATAAAAAAAAATAATAATAATAAAATAGGATTAGGGTCTTACAAGCAAATTCACTCCACCATATGGAGTTTCTCCTCTTGCAAGATAGTAAGGGCAGTTAGACATGCTTTCCATTCCTCCGGCAACCATCACTTCCTAAAAAATAAAGACAAACAAACATTGATTTTAGAATTCCATAAAAATTAAAATATGAAACTAATTCTAATTAAATTAAATCAACGAATTAGGATGTGTTAAATATATCAAATCAAAAGTAGGGTAGCCAACTAGGTGAGACATTTCATTCTATGTCCATGCCTGTATGATCAATCAAATTCATTTCTTTTAACATGACTATAGTCTGCCTTATAGTAGAAATGTATGATGGGGAGCTGAGCAGAGTCCATCCATGCAAACTACTTTTAATACTAATTGATTATTACAGCCTAAAAGTCAGATTCTCAGTCACTACTTATCAAATAGTCATCAACATTAAAATGGCAACAAAGGTTATATATATAATGAATTATTATATGTAGTAAAAGTCAAGCAACACAATATCACTGAAACCACATAGACCAATAAGAATGAATATTTTTCAATTAAAAGGAGTTCAGAAAGGTGAAAAAAATTCATCAGGGGAGACCTTTTTCACCCTTGCGAACCAATGTAAGATTTTGTTCACTAGTGGCTGTATATATATTTTTTTCTAATATATGTATGTTTTTATCTAATCTTTACATAATACATTTTTAAATTCAATTTTCACATTTAGAAAGTTTATGACTGTTAAATTATGACTGTTTTCTGGAAACTGATTTATTTAATTTTTAATATTTTATCTTAAAGATGAATTTTCTCAGTGTGAAAATGGAATTTAAAAATATTCATTATGTAATGAATTTTAATGTGGCACATTTTCCTGTAGGTGAAAATGGGGTAAAACCATAACACTCTGATAAGGAGCCTTAAAGAAACAAATATTTCTAAGTAAATTTTTGCAAATACATATAATTACATACAAACTCTATGTATGCAAAATGGTGCATAACAGTCTAATAAGTTACTCAAGTCCACTTGCCACAGGCTATATTCTTTTTTTTTTTTTTTTTTTTTTGTCAAACTTTAATGCAGAATCTGTGACAAATTTACAAAAAGTTAAGGAAAGCGCCTTGTAAAAAGATTTTATTTACATTTTGCGGTAATTAATATTTTTGTTTTAATATTATCTATTTATTTATTTTGCAACAGTTGTCCATATTTCTATTTATTACATCCACAAATGTGACAATTGTGCATACAGTAAAAGTGATATGAAAGTAATGAATTTGAATCGTTTTGTTGTTATAACAATTTCCCCTTACATTTCACAATATACTTGAATAATTTCTATGAGAATTTGAAAACTAATCATACCTTATTCTATAGAAAATATGCTTTTTGTGCATCTAAATAATGCATGTTAGCTTTGTTATGCTCTGTGTAGTATAAAATGCTAACCCGTAAACCATCCCAATAGTGTAATAATAGAAATCAATTAAATTATGCTCATTCAAAAGGACATAATGTAATGTGATTTTTGACGCACAAACTGTTAGTCCTTGTAAGGCTGTTCTCAAGAAATCTATATTTAAATTTGAGTAAAAATGTAGTAACGAGAAGGAGTGGGAGGAGCCTCTATAAAACCTACCAGATTCATGACTTTTATCAATTTTTAGATTCTATTTTAGAGAATTTTTAGACATTATATCTTGATTTAATATATCTCAAAGCTGAAATGGGCAAATGATTATTGCATCACAGAACACGTTTGTCTATGCTCTTTCGATTTCTGCTTGTTTTGGATTTCATTAATTATTTCAGTAAGATGTGGTGTTATCGATTCAGGTGTGGTTGCAGCGATTATTAGTGAACTTTCAGAATTTATAACTCAAAAATGAGCTGACGAGGGCTATTGTTTTATGCATGAAAAAACATATTTTTATATGCTCTCATACTTGCCAACCAAATTTAATAAAAAAAGGGAAGATTTTTGTTGAAAAACCAGAAGATTTCATAAAAAAAGGGAAGATTTTTTTTTTCTCTTTGACGTAATAAACAATACAGTTCTACAATTTTAATATTTAGAAGCAATCTATAAAAACGTTTTAC